>JAXIVJ010016158.1:0-2500 GCA_036785665.1 Chirona hameri
CCCGGCTGCGCTGGGTTTCTGCGGCATGGACGGCCCGGCTGCACTGGGCTGCTGCGGCGTGGACGGCCCGGCTGCGCTGGGCTGCTGCGGCGTGGGAGGCTCATCTGGATCCAAAGAATTAACTGAAAAATTGCCAGGATGATTTAGGAAATATTAGGGACAGGAACAGGGAATAAGGACATTTTTAGTTTCTCTTGTACTTTCTCGGTTTCTCATTCTTGAATTCTCATTTTTTCTTTCTTCTATCAGGTATCAAGAAAGCCATGCCTTATTATGTCTGTCTTGCAGTAGTTATTACCAAGTACGTAGTAGCAATTAGCAATGATAAGCAATGTTCATTAATAGTAGGTACCTAATAGTACACTGTCAAAACTTGAAACAGCTTGTGCAGCTTCGCACCCCTCCCTCGGGACACGGGTGGTAGGCGCCAAGGCGCCCTGCGAAAACGTTTCTACCCGAAGCACCGCGTCCCCGGGGTCGTCATTCGTAGTCGCCAACGGAATCAGTGCTATATTTACACAAACATTTGACAAAAAAAATATATAATCATTAATACAAAATCAGGCGGCACCAATGGGGGGGGGGGGGGGGGGGGGGAGGGGAGGCACCATTTCCTGGTTTCATCGTGGCGTTATTTGGACGGCGAAGTATTCTGTTCTAAACCCAATTCTAGTGTTCAGCTTGTGAGCTCCAATTTCCTTCTTTAAACATAAAGCACCAGCCATTTGGGAGGGGACAGGAACTGGAAAAGAGAATAATTAATAATAATAAAAAATCAGGCGACACCAACGGGGGCGGCACCATTTCCTGGTTTCGTCGTGGCGTTATTTGGACGGCGAAGTATCCTGTTTTGAACCTAATTATAATATGGTTTAGTTCTACTTCTAATTCATGACCTGGAAGGTCATGACCTGAAAACTTGAATTTCTAGCTGACGTTAGCTATTGACCTGGGGTCTGGGGAATCGTTTGAGACCATTTTGAAGCAAATCGGACGGTAAATTTAGGCTCCAGCGCGTTCCCCTTCGTTTGACCTCAAATTTCACCTGGAAGGTCATGACCAAGAAACCTGAATTTCTAACTGACGTTAGATATTGACCTGGATAAACGTTTGAGACCATTTGAAAGCAAATCGGTCGGTAACTTTAGGCTCCAGCGCGTTCCCCTTCGTTTGACCTCATATTTGACCTAGGTCAATCGCTATCGCAAAATGGACTTGATTTTTGGAATCACCATGGTCTGATTGACCTATATACGAAGTTTGGGAAAAAATCCAAAGTCGACGCTGGAGTTGTGTGATGTGTGAGTTGTGTTGTGATGAGTTGTGTGATGACGCTAACTTACGAACATGGGGCGGCGGCACCATTTCAGGGGGTGTCATCCCGGGATTCCCCATGTATCGGCTGCTGAGCGACTCAGCAGTAACGACGTCGCTGGTGCAGTGGTCCAGTCGAGGCCAGCCCCGTCTCCGCAGCTGCGCTTTCGAGCGTTTTGCGGTCTTTTGATGGATGTTGACAAGAGCGGCAATTGGAAGTCGTCGCCGTTAGATAAGTAAGTTATATTGCAAGTCTATATTTGGACATATTTTGTTTTTAAAGTTTTTTTTAAGCATATCTTGAACATTAAGCCAAAACAATGCCATTTGCTACATTTCCAGGTACAACGTATGGCCGTCTCACCCCTCAGCCAGACAAGAGCAGCGTATGACCGTCTTGCCCCTCAGCCAAACCGTGGCAGCGTACGGCCGTCTCGCCCCTCAGCCGGGCCGGGGCAGCGCATGTCCATCTCGCCCCTCAGCCAGACCAGGGCAGCGTATGCCCGTCTCCTCCCTCAGCCGGACCGGGGCTGAGGGATGGCATGGCCGTCTCACCCCTCAGTCGAACCGGGGTAGCGAGCGGCCGTCTCGCCCATCAGTCGGACCGGGGCAGCGTACGGCCGTCTCACCCCTCAGCAGGACCGGGGCAGCGTACGGCCGTCTCGCCCCTCAGCTGGTCCGGTGCAGCATATGGCCGTCTCGCCCCTCAGCCAGACCGGGGCGGCGTGTGGCCGTCTCGCCCTTCAGCCGGACCGGTGCAGCGTATGGCCGTCTCGCCCCTCAGCCGGACCGGAGCAGCGTACAGCCGTCTCACCCCTCAGCCGGACCGGGGAAGCGTACGGCCGTCTCTCCCCTCAGCCACCCCAGTACAGCATATGGCCGTCTCGCCCCTCAGCCAGACCGGGGCAGCGTGTGGCCGTCTCGTTTCTCAGCCGGACCGGTGCAGCGTATAGCCGTTTCACCCCTCAGCCAGACCGGGGCAGAGTATGGTTGTCTCGCTCCTGAGCCAGACCGGGGCAGCGTATAGCCGTCTCACCCTTCAGCCAGACCAGTAGCGTACCCAGGATTCACTCCAGGGGGGGGGGGGGGCAATTTTTGCTCAGGGGGGCATAAAGTGCCCCCACCAAAAAAAACGCACCGGATTTGGCCAACTATATTTTTTAACGGGCATATTTTCCCCATTTTT
>JAXIVJ010016158.1:12500-29688 GCA_036785665.1 Chirona hameri
CACACACACACACACACACACACACACACACACACACACACACACACACACACACACACACACACACACACACACACACACACACACACACACACACCAAATAGCACCCTATATGTGTTTTCTGCTAGCCGGCGTCGAAACCCGTGGGATTGCGCGGGCGGCTAGCGCGTCATGTGCCACGCAGCGTTACCACTCTTTTTTTCTGAGATCCCAAGATCACCGTTGATATATTCCAAGATTTGCACTTTTTGCAACTTCTTATCCCAAGGTGTCATAAAACTGAACACTATCATATAATTATTTAACAAAATATAGCATCATGCTACCTATATGCAGTATATAGATGAGATAAGCATATCCTGGACTACAGCTGGGTCATGCCCAGCTCCTATGCCTCGTAATTTTGGGACAGGTATTGTTGACCTGAAATTGACATTTGCTTCACGTAAATAAAGTCAGGTGGTACAATGACTATCACTATCGAATTATACGTGGAAAATAACTCATACAAACATGTGTTGCATGACTTTCGTAGATATTTTGAGCATAGTGACCTTATGTGACCTGACCTTGACCTTAACCTTGGCCAACAATCTCACTTTAGCTCATGCGGGATATGTATCATACCTTTGGCAGCACTTTGGGGTGAAACTGGTCGCAGTCGAAAGCTTTGGATGGAAAGTATGGCCCATAAACTCAAATACGCCGATTTTGACCTTTGACCTGACCGTGACCTGACATTTGACCTCACTTTGACATTTTTTAGCATGCTTTAGATTTGTCTCAATTGAGAGTTTTCTATTGCCGCCTTGCAGCTGCGATCATTGGTTCGGAAGATAACCAGGGGGGCGTTTAACGCCCCCCCCCCCCTCGTCAATGGCGTTCTGCTGAGACCCCAGTCAATGCCAGGTTAAAACAACTTTCATACATGAGCAAGCGAAATCCTGATGTCTCTTTTTGGAATTTCGTCAAACGTTTTGGGATTTGACTCCCAAACAACTTTTTCGCCGTTCTGAATCCCCTGTTGTTCCTTTCAGCTAAGCAAGTGAACGTGATGCCAGGGGCGGATCCAGGGGGGGGGGGGCATCGGACTGTGCCCTCTCCCCAAACCAACCTTTTTGCCTTTCTGGATCCGCCAATTCGTTATAATAGATGCACGTTCTCTTGTGCTATCGCTTTGGAATGCTGTTCACACTACTACACTGGTTATGGGACGATGCCGTGCGGCGTAGTAAGGCTGCGATCAATAAACAATCGCGGGCTGTCGTCCACCGGACATCAGTCCTGTTTCCAACGACGAAATGATGGCTCACACCGGGTGCGTCATCACATATTGCACCACAGCATGTCTGCCGACTGCGCAGTGGGTTGAGCTACACCCCCTCCTTCCGAGCTATGAGTCAGCGCCTCGTACGGTACCACTGGCAGAGCTGCCGCTGCTACTGCAGTATGTTGAGCTACACCCCCTCCTTCCGAGCTATGAGTCAGCGCCTCGTACGGTACCACTGGCAGAGCTGCCGCTGCTACTGCAGTATGTTGAGCTACACCCCTCCTTCCGAGCTATGAGTCAGCGCCTCGTACGGTACCACTGGCAGAGCTGCCGCTGCTACTGCCGCTCGCGCTGCTACTGCTGGTGCTGCTCCCGCCACTGCTGCTACTGGTAATCTTACTGACGATGCTGCTGCTACTGGTAATCTTACTGACGATGCTGCTGCTACTGGTAATCTTACTGACGATGCTGCTGCTACTGGCACTATTACTGCTGCTGCTGTTTAGAGCTTCTCATCAGAGCCATGCATCAGACCACACCGTACCAGCTGCCGTTGAGCAGCGGCCAGACGGGACACGAAGTACCGGCCAGCTGGGCCGCGTTCGGCGAACGGTCCGCGCGTCACCTCTGACCGAGGCAGTGCTGTCACCGCTGAATCGGCAGAGCGTGGTGCCAGGCACACCGTCGGCCGCTGTATCGGCAGAGCGTGGTGCCAGGCACACCGTCGGCCGCTGTATCGGCAGAGCGTGGTGCCAGGCACACCGTCGGCCGCTGTATCGGCAGAGCGTGGTGCCAGGCACACCGTCGGCCGCTGTATCGGCAGAGCGTGGTGCCAGGCACACCGTCGGCCGCTGTATCGGCAGAGCGTGGTGCCAGGCACACCGTCGGCCGCTGTATCGGCAGAGCGTGGTGCCAGGCACACCGTCCGCCGCTGTATCGGCAGAGCGTGGTGCCAGGCACACCGTCGGCCGCTGTATCGGCAGAGCGTGGTGCCAGGCACACCGTCGGCCGCTGTATCGGCAGAGCGTGGTGCCAGGCACACCGTCGGCCGCTGTATCGGCAGAGCGTGGTGCCAGGCACACCGTCGGCCGCTGTATCGGCAGAGCGTGGTGCCAGGCACACCGTCGGCTGCTGATGCGTCACACACCACTGCTGGGCCGGGCCGAAGGCCAGACACCGGTCAGCGTGGTCCGCCGGCATGCCATTCATCGGGGCGCGGCCGGCCAAAGGTCGGCTACACCGCCGGTCGCCGCCTGTTTTGGAACACGGCCCCGGAGAGAAGCTACGGACACGTCATGCAGCGAATGCAAAACGAAATAGGTGGAATGCTTCATGGTAAATATGCGCGATAGGATTGACGGTATGCTGATGTGGGGCTCACAGCGGTGCCCGTTTGTTCGCCGTCTTCACGGGACTGGTTCATGGCACGGACAGTATTTTGCTTCAGTTTTATAAAGGTGGCCCCAGTTCTTCGAATCATCTCTCCGTATCATCAACACTCCAGATGATTTATTTGAGACCGGATGCCGCGTTATGCGTCAGCGCTGATAGAGATGCCGCGTTATGCGTCAGCGCTGATAGAGATGCCGCGTTATGCGTCAGCGCTGATAGAGATGCCGCGTTATGCGTCAGCGCTGATAGAGATGCCGCGTTATGCGTCAACGCTGATAGAGATGCCGCGTTATGCGTCAGCGCTGATAGAGATGCCGCGTTATGCGTCAGCGCTGATAGAGATGCCGCGTTATGCGTCAGCGCTGATAGAGATGCCGCGTTATGCGTCAACGCTGATAGAGATGCCGCGTTATGCGTCAGCGCTGATAGAGATGCCGCGTTATGCGTCAGCGCTGATAGAGATGCCGCGGTCACCGCAGAACGTCTCTGTTTCGTGTCACCAGTTATCGTCGCCGCCGGCCGGTTGGCGGAAGGCTCGCATTGGGACTTAGCCCTGTGACTTTGGGACTTAGCCCTCTCAGAGTCCTGACGTCACGCGAATTTAAAAAATGGTTCAGCCAATCATATTCGAAAGTAGTCGTGTAATTGGATAGACTCGCATTATAGATGTGCCAACCGGTGGCCGGCGGTTCGCTTGCTAGCACCAGCTGCAAGCTGATTGGCTGATGGTATAGCCTCTACCCGGGCTAGATCCAGCACCACATTCTTTCGCCAGCACCGCATTCCTTCGCCAAAAAAATCAAACATATTCGGCTGGAGTCTTTTCGGTCAAGAAACCTTGCAGATAGGGGTTTCCCAACACGCATGGGTGTCGGCGGCGGGGGGGGGGGGGGGACGCCCCCCTCCGTTCAAAAATCAGGTGGGGACGTCCCTACCAAGAAAGCAGACTTGCTTGATGTTTTTGTTGTTGCTGCATTCGTTCCAAAGGATATTAAACTTAATTTATTCTTAACTCAAATTACATGTAATTTTTAACCATATATCGTTTAGTCCTTTCCTTGTATTTAAAGATGTAGGTACTTAATTACTTTGTATAAAATAAAATTATGATATGGCAGCTACAAGTTGGTACACAAGATTGGCTTCTGCTATGATTGAATGTCAAGTTCATCCATTCGTTCACCATTTATTCCATGGCCTTAGATACAATTCAGCCAAGGCAGCGAATAGTGTGACGTCATGGGTACATCCAAGGGCGTCACCGTAGAGGGGGGGACACCGTCCCCCCGCCTGTCGTCAGGATGGGGGGATTATCCCCCAGTTTTGGAGACATAAATCCATACTTTGTTCGGAAATATTGCAGGTTTCAATATCATAAAAGCATTTGTAAAAAGTATCAGTGCAATGGAAGAATGGAAGGGATCAGGATGATATTTGTACTTTTCTTGACGGAAGTTGACAGGAATTTAAATGGAATTTAGTAGAAGAAAAATGGGCATATTATGGCGTTAATGTGCCCTATTTGTTGTTGAGGCACACTTTGTGCTTGCTGAAAGGGAACACCGGGATAGTTTTACGACATGTACGTTTTTTTTGTGTACAAGTTTTCAGCAACTTCGACCGAATAGCTGCAAAGAAATATGCTTCTGAAAACCATGGCTACGGTCGGGCCGCTCATACGCAGATTTTCCCCCTAGTTGACGGAAGACCTCGCTCCACTCGGTAATCAAAGATTCAAACTGGTCCTCACTCCTCAAACTGGCCGGGTCCTGACCTAGGAAATGCATCCATTCAAAAGCTTCGAACTAAATTTATCAAATTAAATATGCAAGCCATTTCGTTCAAGTTCTGCCAAAATGCGTTTTTTTGTTTACAAACCGAGGTAGTTTTCGGATAACTACTTCATCCATTACTCCAAGTACATGAGCTACTTCATCCGTATCCGTTTCGGCCAGCCGTTCACACACGACTATACCCCGCACGAGCCAGCGACAGTCACCGGTTCCGGGGCGATCCGTCCTCCTGGTACAGTTACGGGCATCCCCGGTCCGCCAGCATGCAGAACAGTGAGATGTGCTGAGCTTATGAAGCAGATAGAAGAAAAAAACACGCCAGTGACTTTGTATCGCACCACCGACCTCCTAAATATCTATCAAACCCCTGACCCTGACCCCCATGACCACCGAGCCAGTGTCTCCCGAAAGCAAAAAGCCAGTCCAGTGGCAGCCGGAAGCGGCATGTAAGTTCTGATATTCACGGCATATTAAGAATAATTAGAATTGCAGTCTATTGTGATTATGGATCGACGCAAAATTTGTCTACGATAGTGCGACCCTTACATCCCCACCAACATGCCAAATTTCGCGGTTTTTACTGCAAGGTGCGCGGAGTTAATCGGATGACATCAGAACGGACAGACGGCCAGGTGGTTGCCACTTCTTATAATTTTATATGTAACACGAATAACTAGAATATGTATCCCAAACAGCGATAAGCGAATCGCCTGTCAGGTCCTATTGAATATAGAGTTTTATTGGAACAATATACCATGAAGATTTTCGAAGAAGTTGTTGTTTTTCATCTATCACCTGTTATAATAGTTTAAAAAAACGAAATATCATGACCTTTTCCTCGAAAATATGAAAAATCCAATGCTATCAAAACGTTATGATCATGTAGTAATATTTTGGCCACAGGCCTTTATCAAACAGTAAAACAGTAAAAACAGTTAAAATATCACAAGTATGTTCCTCGCACAAGCGCTAAGCTCTATAAGTATCACCTGTTATATATTTGTTAACCCTGATACTAAAAAATACGTTCCTAAGTAAAAATTATAAAGTAAAAACTGATTTTCCTTCACATTGTCGCGAACCGTACTGATGGTTCATTCGGCACTTCGTCCCCCCCCCCCCCCCACCACAAAAATCCGTGGCTACGCCCCTGCCAACACACACGACTATACACAACTGCTATCTCAGTTTAAAACTAATATTGAAGGTGAACTATTTCGTATTTGTTTTAGCACTGTTTTGAGAACAATTGAAGACATTGCAATTACAATAATAAATAACCTTATTCTCATAATGCCGAAAAATATTTTAATGCCGAAAAATATTTTAAAATTGACTTTGACTTTGACTTTGACTTTGACTTTGACTTTGACTTTGTCTTTTTAAAATATTTTTCGGCATTATGAGAATAAGGTTATTTATTATTGTAATTACAATGTGAACTATTTCCTTTAAGCTGGTTGACGATGTACAAACTGCGTAACACACTTCAATGTTTACCACGTCGATGTATGTATTTACTCTCAAGAAAGTCATTACAAGTGTCCATAACTGCTAACGCCTACAATAAATGTCAATAAAGCAAAAATATAAGTCAATAAAGCTAACCAGCAAGAACGAAACAATAGTTTTAAATATATACTTTTACTTCTAAGGTTTCTGGTAATCAGGGAAAATGTAACAATCTTAAAGCGATTGCATACGCCATGAATCACATCGCACTTACAGACCGTGCACCATTCTTATGGCCAGGGGCGCAGCCAGGATGTTGCGACGGGGGGCTAACCGAAGTGGGCCCCTTAGCATTGGCTGATGCCCCCCCCCAAAAAAAATACCATGAATTTGTTTGTAATTTTCATTAAAAAAAGGAAATGTATTTGATTTTTTTTCCCACTGTTTTGTATTGTTTTTTTTATTGTAGGTAATTCAAAATTTGTAATTTTCATCCATCCCTAGTATGGTCCCATGTTAAAGTACATGTGTACTTGGATTTGTCCCTAGTCATTTTATTTGGTCTGTGGGCAGTGACAACGTATTGCCGCTTTGCCCCCCCCCCCCCCGGATCCGCTAGTGATGCCGTGGGATCTAGCAAGGGATGGGGCAGAGGGAGTGACAACATCAGGGGCGGCGGAAGCTCTTCATAGTTAGGGGGTGGGCAAAGTTGATATTTGGAAGTATATTCTTTTCATGCAACGCCAAAGGGTTAACCCGGCATTGACTGGGGTCTCAGCAGAACGCCATTGAATGGGGGGGGGGGGGGTCGTTAAACGCCCCACCCCCTGGTTATCTTCCAAACCAATGATCGCAGCGAGACGCGCAATGCGTCAATCGAAATCTTTCAATGAGACGAATCTAAAGCATACTAAAAAATGTCAAAGTGCGGTCAAATGTTAGGTCACGGTCAGGTCAAAGGTCAAAATCGACGTATTTGAGTTTATGGGCCATACTTTCCATCCAAAGCCTTCGATTACGACCATGATCACCCAGAGTCCTGCCAAAGGTATGATACACATCCCTCATGAGCTAAAGTGAGATTGTTGGCCAAGGTCAAGGTCAAGGTCAGGTCACAAAAGGTCACTATGCTCAAAATATCTACGAAAGTCATGCAACACATATTTTATGACATATTTTCCACGTATAATTCGATAGTGATAGCCATTTTACCACCTGACTTCATTTACGTTTAGTTAATGTCAAGTTCTGGTCAAGTTCAGGTCACTGAAGGTCAAAATTTGAAATTGATCAATCTAAATAAAAAAGGCATGTTTCTAGACCAGTTTTGTCTCCGAAATACAGTGGTGCCATTGATTTGTCTGTATCTGGTCAATAAAAGCCAAACAACGTAATTGTTAAATATGACGTCATGAATTACCCATACTTTAGATGCCATAGGTCAGTCAACAATGGTGATATCATTCTGAAATTTGGTATGGTAGTTTCCCATATGTGGTTCTCCGACATATATTTCGGATTTTTAATAGCTTTGACAAATTTTATTTTGTAGGCATTTTCTCCCATTTTTGTTGCATTTTGGGGGGGTCAAAAAACTTTTTTAAATTCCGAGATGGCTATGCTGTAGCCCTTGTTATTTTCTATCTCTTGAAGTTTTTGTATTGCATTTTCCTCAAAATTGGCGTTTATACGGTCTGTTACATTTTAGCTGATTTTGGTGTAAAACTCGTGTGTAGTGACGTCACTAAATTCGATATAACTCGAAATTTGTTCGACGAAATTGCTTTATTGTTTTCTCACAGAAGACGTAAACGTGATATCGAAGAAGGTACCCGAAGTTTCACGTTGATAGCGCTATTGGTTTTTGAGCTATTACAAAAATGTATCAGGGGAGAGTTAAGCCCCCCCCCCCCGTCAATGGCGGGTTAATGTTCAATTCGGCTGCAGTTGGGGGGCAACTTGTCCCTCCTCCCCCTCCCCCGCCTCCGCCACTACTATATACCACCAATTACCAAAACCCCTCACACAAGTCTTAAAAACAATGAGATCACGAATCATGATGACAAAAGCGGATCCAGGATTCATTCGACCAAGGCTTTTGTTCTGCCTCAACTCATTTGTATTGAATTTATTTATATTTTTGTCAATGCCCCGTCCCCCGTTCACTGCTGACGCCAGACGCCACATGGTTAATGTAACCCACTACGCCCGGGGCCCGGGGGCAGGGGCATTTTCCCTCCAATTTTAGCAAAATGGGCCTTTGTCTCCCCCCCCCCCGAGATGCCAGATGGGCAGCTTTCTGAGGCATCAGGCATCTGAGCCGATGATGGTCCTTTTCTAGTCTAAAGATGGGTCCTTTCAAAACCTCTGATTTACCTTTTTCAGACCTGAGATGGACAGGGGATGGGCTCTTTCTGGTCTGCATGTGAGCCATCATTGATCATGCCATATCTGAGTTCAAGGGTATAAGATGAGCCTTAACCAGCCATGGGGCCTTTCTGGGCCGAATTTACCGAAACGGTCCTTCTCCAGCTCAAAGATGGGCCCTTCCCAGTCCTCTCCAGACCTTTTTTTCTTTCAGGGCCAAATTATACGGGCCTTCTCTGGACCTGAGATGGGCCCTTACCTGACCTAAGAGCAGACATGGGTCTTTTCCGGAACTGAGATGCTCACTTTCAAAGCCTAAAATGGACCCTCTCCACACCTGAGACGGGCCCTTTCTGAGTTTACGATGGGCCCTTTCAAAACCTGAGATGGGCCCATTCTGAGCTTAAGACGGGCCCATTCACAGCCTAAGATGGGCCCTTTCCAGACCTGAGATGGGCCCTTTCTGAGTCTAAGATGGGCCCCTCTCCGGATCTGAGATGGGCCCCTCCCGGGCCTAAGAGCAGAGATGGGCCTTTTCCGGACCTGAGATGCAGGCTGCTCACTTTCAAAACCTACAATTGGCTCTTTCAGACCTGAGACGGACCCTGTCTGTATCCACGATGGACCCTTTCATAACCTGAGACCGGCCCATTCTGAGCCTAAGATGGGCCCTTTCCAGACCTGAGATGGCCCTTTCTGAGCATAAGATGGGCCCCTCTCGGCCTCTCCGGATCTGAGATGGGCCCTTTCTGAGCCTAAGATGGGCCCCTCTCCGGATCTGGGATGGGCCCCTCCAGGGCCTAAGAGCAGAGACGGGCCTTTTCCGAACCCGAGATGAAGGCACCTTCAAAGCCTAAAATGGGCCCTTTTCAGACCTGAAACGGGCCCTTTCTGAATTCACGATGGGCCCTTTCAAAACCTGAGACCGGCCCATTCTGAGCCTAAGATGAACCCTTTCCAGACCTGAGATGGGCTCTTTCTGAGCTTAAGATGGGTCCCTATCCGGATCTGAGATGGGCACTTCCCGGGCCTAAGAGCAGAGATGGGTCTTTTCCGGACCTGAGATGCAGGCTGTTCACTTTCAAAGCCTAAAATGGACCTTTTTCAGACCTGAGACGGACCCTTTCTGAATTCACGATGGGCCTTTTCAAAACCTTAGACCAGCCCATTCTGAGCCTAAGATTGGCCCTTTCAGACCTGAGATGGGCCCTTTGTGAGTTCACGATGGGCCCTTTCAAAACCTGAGATGGGGCAATTCAGAGCCTAAAATGGGCCCATTCTGAGCCTAAGATGAGCCCACTGAGAGCCTAAAATGGGCTCTTTCCAGACCTGAGATGGGCCCTTTCTGAGCCTAAGATGGGCCTTTCCAAACTTGAGATGGGCCTTTTCCGAGTTCACGATGGGCCCTTTCAAAATCTGAGATGGGCCCATTCTGAGCCTAAGATGGGCCCTTTCCAGGCATGAGAGCTGAGATGGGCATTTTCTGGACCTGAGATGCTCGCTTTCTGAGGCTAAATTTGGTTTTATCAGGCCTGAAATGGGCCCTTTCTGAGTCCACGATGGGCCCCTTTCAGACCCAAGATGGCCCCTCTGAGCCACGACGGGGGGAGGGGGGCTTTTTGCCCCCCATAGCCCCCCTGGCTGCGCCCCTGGCTGAGAGGTCCCTAACCACACACCAAATTTGAACACAATCGGCCCTGCCGTTGCTGATATTTTACGAGAAAACACTTTTCAACACCCCTCACGCGGCACGCGCCACGCGCAGTGGTAGTCACCCACATGAGTCGGCACTAGTCTGAAACAGGTTAGGTTGGATGGGGCTACTCAGCATAGAAACCCACTTGTCAATAGGACGAGCGGTTGCAGAGATATGAGCTTCTCAAAAGCGTCGCTACGGGACGGGTCGGGTCGGGCCGGGCCGGGCCGCTCATATTCAGATTTGTCCCGTATACCACGGAAGGACGAGCGAGCGCGAAGCGCTCGCTTGTAATTATACACCAGTAAGGCGCCGTAGTCGGCGATGAACGAGCGAGCGCGCAGGAAATGTATGGTGAATTTCAACTCGATAGGGCAAGTAGTTTCTGAGATACAAAAAAGGTGCGTACGTGCAGAGGCACCCCACCCATGACTTGTGGGTAGGCTGCGGCGGCGGAGGGGTCCCTAACCACACACCAAATTTGAACACAATCGGCTCAGCCGTTCCTGAGATATAGAATAGGGGTGTGCACGTGCGCACGTGCAGAGGCACCCCATCCCTGACTTGTGGGAAACTGGCGGTTGAGAGGTCCCTAACCAAACACCAAATTTGAACACAATCGGCTCATCCATTCCTGAGATATAGAATAGGGGTGAGCGCGTGCGCACGTGCAGAGGCACCCCACCCCTGACTTGTGGAAAAGCAACGGCTGAGAGGTCCCTAACCACACACCAAATTAGAACGCAATCGGTTCAGCCGTTCCTGAGATATATAATAGGGGTGTGCACGTGCGCACGTGCAGAGGCACCCCACCCCTGACTTGTGGAAAATTGGCGGTTGAGGGGTCCCTAACCACACAGGCGCTGAATCAGCTGTTCTACCGCCAGCCACGAGGCCTTTGAGCCATCACCTGTCCTAATTCTGTGGTGATGATGACAGTCATGACCTTTCTTCTTCTCAGCTTGGTGCTGTCTGAGCGTCGCTGCCAGCCGCTCCTCCCCTGGCGTTCCTCCTGCGCTGGTACGTGGGCAGCTTCAGTCCACACACTCCAGATGCCACGGGCCGGCACGGCCCACCCGTTTGCGCCGCTGCGTGCCGCAACTGTGGCGTTTCCGGTGCGGGTGACCTGCACAAACGGCGGTGGACGCGGCGCGGGTGGCACGCGTCACAGCGGCTGACGCAGCCTTACGAAGGCCACCGCCTCCTCCTCCTCACTGACTCCTCGTCATGCGGATGGCAGCCCCGCGCGTGGGAGGGGAGCGAGTGGGGTGATTCAATCCCCGCTCCGCTCCCGGGGGGGTAATGGGGCTGATCACGCTCACTTGGAGGTCATGGCGAAGGTCATGGCGGTCACCGGGGCTGCATATTTCCCAAGTGTATACAGCTGGCAGGCGTGTTTGGAAATAGCAACCACTTAGGGAGACATAAGTCAGTCAATAATATAGATATTGCTTTGATTTTTTTCTGGGGGCATCGTCCATACTTGGTTCTCCAATGTATATTCCGGTTTTTGAATATGTTTGAAAAAATTTATTTTGGGAAATTCTTCCCCCAAAAATAATATTCTTTGGGGAACAATTTCCCAAAATCAAACTTTTCAAACATATTCAAAAACTGGAAGATATATTGGAGAACCAAATATGGACGATGCCCCCCCCCCCCAAAAAAAAAAGAAGCAATATCTATATTTTTGACTGACTTATGTCTCCCTAAGTGGTTGATATTTCCAAAGACGCCCGCCAACTGTATATACTTGGGAAATATGCCACCGGGCTCGGTGCGGCTCTCGGATGACGATGGAAGTAGCCATGGTTCATGAACTTGTGTTTTTCTTCGAGAGACAGCCAGCTCTGTTACTGCGTCTTACTTTCGCTGCGCCATGTATGGGGTTTCTGAACTTTGAACTGTGTTTAAAGCTATTTCCATATTTACTTAGTGACATCACCACCATTATATTTGCATTGCCTGCACTTCACATGTAGCTGAATTATTTGATGTTTCCGGTCCGGTATGTCGGGTTGAATCAGAGGTCGATTACACCATCACAGCCCTGTGCAGGTCACGACTAGAGGACGTCACAGCCCTGTGCAGGTCACGGCTAGGTCACGGAGCTGATTCAGCAATAATGCTGTCATGCTCCCCCGATCCGTCTAGTCACGCTGTCATGCTCCCCCGATCCGTCTAGTCACGCTGCCATGCTCTCCCGATCCGTCTCGTCACGCTGTCATGCTCCCCCGATCCGTCTAGTCACGCTGCCATGCTCCCCCGATCCGTATAGTCACGCTGTCATGCTCCCCCGATCCGTCTAGTCACGCTGCCGTGCTGCCCCGATCCGTCTAGTAACGCTGCCGTTTCCCCCGATCCGTCTAGTCACGCTGTCATGCTCCCCCGATCCGTCTAGTCACGCTGCCGTGCTCCCCCGATCCGTATAGTCACGCTGCCGTGCTCCCCCGATCCGTCTAGTCACGCTGCCGTGCTCCCCCGATCCGTATAGTCACGCTGTCATGCTGCCCCGATCCGTCTATAGTCACGCTGCCATGCTGCCCCGATCCGTCTAGTCACGCTGCCGTGCTCCCCCGATCCGTCTAGTCACGCTGTCATGCTCCCCCGATCCGTCTAGTCACGCTGCCATGCTCCCCCGATCCGTCTAGTCACGCTGCCGTTTCCCCCGATCCGTCTAGTCACGCTGCCATGCTCCCCCGATCCGTCTAGTCACGCTGCCATGCTCCCCCGATCCGTCTAGTCACGCTGCCGTTTCCCCCGATCCGTCTAGTCACGCTGTCATGCTCCCCCGATCCGTCTAGTCACGCTGCCATGCTCCCCCGATCCGTCTAGTCACGCTGCCATGCTCCCCGATCCGTCTAGTCACGCTGCCGTTTCCCCCGATCCGTCTAGTCACGCTGCCATGCTCCCCCGATCCGTCTAGTCACGCTGCCGTGCTCCCCCGATCCGTCTAGTCAAAGTCAAAGTCAAAGTCATGTATTAAGATACATCCACGTTGTGGCTTTTACGTATCCAGTCAGAGTACATGTGTAGTGATATCTAAATACAAAGGCACAGTTTAAACACGATAAAAAGCAATACGATCGCGGTCAGTAAAAGAGAACACATTGTACATGGTAGGCCTGTCATCGCACGGTATGAGGCTTAACCACCAACCATAAGAAAATTGAAGCGGTCAATGCAGGTCACATGCTATCCACATATCGGAAACCGCAACCCCGATTGCGGGTGTTCACCTTAGACCTTAGAGATGTCAGTGGTCCAGGTTTTCGCCGCTCTAAATGCAAACGCACGCTGGCTGCTCGACAGCTTACACAACGGCAGTTCCAGCGCTCCTGCCACAGCAGCTCGGGACTCGCGTAGCGATACATGGGCTCGCCGGGCAAACATGGCCCTGATGGCGGGAGGGCACTGCTCGGCGTTAAAGGAAATAGTTCACCTTCGGATATTTTTTCAGAACACGATTTTATTATATTTTTTAATACAGTTTCTTTTTTTTCTTTTTTAAAATGGTCCTACATCGCGCCAATTCAGGACAGAAGGTTGTAAATTATTGATTTTATGGTGTGCGTTATTGGTCTGCGCATGCTCCATGGCAGTGCTGGCACTTTCAGACGGTACGGTACATCATATATGCGCCGTATTCCTTCGCCAAAAAGTCAAATATCTTCGGCTGGAGAGTCTTTTCAGCCAAGAAAAGTTCCAGATAAGGATTTATCAACACGGGCTACAAAACTGCTATTTCAGTTCAAAACCCATGTTGAAGGTGAACTATATCCTTTAAGCGCTCTGTGCACCTGGATGCGGTCGTGCTGGCGCACCATCTCATCGACTCTCTGCCAGCCAAGCGATACCAGGGCAGGTGTCACATGCTCAAAACGCCGCACTCCCGTCACCAGCCTGGCCGCGAAGTTTACAGTCTTTTGCACTCGGTGCAAGTGACACTGGGCGGCTCCTCCCCAAACGGATAGACAGTATTGGATATGGAGAACTACATGGGCGTGGATGAGGAGTTTAAGGGCATCAGGTGTGAAGTGATGGCGGATCTTGTATAGGGATGAAAGGATGGCGTTGCATCGTAGGACCACCATGGATATATGAGGTTCCCATGTCAGGTGCTGGTCGAGGAGGACTCCGAGTATTTTTACATTTTGGCATGGATAAATTTCCGAGCCGGACAGAGTGATGTGAAAGTCTTTGGCCTTTTTGAGGGATGCTTTAGTTCCGATGATGGTAAAGAAAGTCTTGTTCGGATTCATTTTCAGACTGTTTGCCTGAAACCAATTTTGGAGATGGAGAATCGACTCTTCGACCCGCACCTTCAGGTTGGATAGGCCGTCGGCAGTGGGTGAGGAATGGTCAAGGAGCTGGGTGTCGTCGGCGTAGGACAGGAGGCGGCCGTGGGTGAGGAAGGAGGACAAGTCGTTGATGAAGATGAGGAAGAGGACTGGTCCGACGATGGAGCCCTGAGCTACTCCGTGGGTCAGTGGGAGAGGAATGGAGGAGCCGCCGCTTACCGTCTGTTTTCGGTCTTGGAGGTAACTCCGGAACCATGGTGACTGCATACCATACCACTCAAGCTTATCCAGGAGGACACCATGATCGACACTGTCGAAGGCCTTGCTCAGATCAAGCGTCGTTAGCGACGCGACTTGGCCCTGGTCAATCTTTTTTTTAGATCCAGTCGACAGCGTCGAGCATGGCGTCCTCCGTGGAGTGGCACGGTTGATACGCATACTGACATGGGGAGAGTACGTGGTTGTGGACTAGGTAAGATACGAGTTGAACGGACACTACTTTTTCAGCAATTTTTGAAAGCACCGGTAGGATCGAAATTGGCCGAAAATTGTTCATATCTGAACGGTCGCCCGATTTGTGGGCTGGGGTAACTCGTGCTATTTTCCAGGCTGTGGGAAAGGTGGATGTGATGATGGAGTGGTTGATAAGATGGAGGATGTGAGGACCGACAACAGGGAAACACTTCACAATAGCAAATAGAGGGATGCCATCCACTCCGACCGCACGGGAGGAGCTCATGCCACTAATGGCTCTAGAGAGCTCAGGCAAGGTGGCTGGCCTCAGCACCAACGCAGATGCACAAACGCGCGGCGGACGAGGTACACAGCCGGCACCACCGACACGAGCGACCTCGGCAGCGATGCGCGGGCCAACCGACGCGAAGTGCGCATTAAACTCGTCAGCCCTGTCGGCGACGTCGTCACAGCCTGAGGGGGTGACGCCTGCTGGCCGGAGAGCGAAGCTCTTCATCCGACTCACCAAAACCCTCGTCGGTCCGTCAGCAAGCCGTCGCAGAGAAACTTCCGTTTGGCGCGGATGAGGAGGCTTTTCACTTTGTTGCGGCTCAGCTGGTAGCTGCGCCGCGCCTGAGGTGTCCTCTCGTCCTCCCAGGCTCGTCTGGCGGAGTCGCGCTCCTCCATTGCTTCCGTGATGTCTGGGTCATCACGGATCCATGGGCAGTCCGGGCGGCGGCGTCTGACCGTGACTGACGGACAGTGCTCGTCGACAGCCTCGTTCCAGATGCCGATGAAGACTGCGATTTTGTCGTCCACTGACGTGGCGCTGTAGAGAGGGCGCCCAGTCGTCAGTCAGAAGACGGAGACATAGTGCGTCCCAGTTAACACGCTTCCAGGGTCGCAGCGTGACGGGATCCGGGCGTGGAGGCGCCGACGACGGAGCTGAGCGCTGAGAATGATCGGCTGGTGATCAGCAACGGGCTCAGGGAGGACTGAAGCAGATGATAAATGGTTAGTCAGGTTAGTTAAAATCAAGTCGAGCAATGTGGGTGTTGGATGGATATGAGTGGGACGGTCAACAAGCTGTGACTCAGGTCGTGACCGTGGCCCAGGTCAGTGGCTCAGGTGGCTCAGTGGCTCAGGTCACTCAGGTCGTGGCTCAAGTGGCTCAGGTCCGTTGATGATGTGCTTGAGACTGCGAGTCCCCGGCTTGGAGTCGTCTAGAATGTTGAAGTTGAAGTCGCCCATGACGACCACGGGGTGGCCGGTGGAGACCGCTGCCTGGAGCTGCTCCTCGATGAGCTCCAGCCCTCTGGTGACAGACGAGCCGGGAGGTCGGTAGATCTGCCATGCTCCCCCGATCTAGTCACGCTGTCATGCTCCCCCCGATCCGTCAAGTCACGCTGTCATTCTCCCCCGATCCGTCTAGTCACGCTGCCATGCTCCCCCGATCCGTCTAGTCACGCTGCCATGCTCCCCCGATCCGTCTAGTAACGCTGCCGTTTCCCCCGATCCGTCTAGTCACGCTGCCGTGCTCCCCCGATCCGTCTAGTCACGCTGCCGTGCTCCCCCGATCCGTCTAGTCACGCTGTCATGCTCCCCCGATCCGTGTAGTCACGCTGCCATGCTCCCCCGATCCGTCTAGTCACGCTGCCATGCTCCCCCGATCCGTCTAGTCACGCTGTCATGCTCCCCCGATCCGTCAAGTCACGCTGTCATTCTCCCCCGATCCGTCTAGTCACGCTGTCATTCTCCCCCGATCCGTCTAGTCACGCTGCCATGCTCCCCCGATCCGTGTAGTCACGCTGCCATGCTCCCCCGATCCGTCTAGTCACGCTGCCATGCTCCCCCGATCCGTCTAGTCACGCTGCCATGCTCCCCCGATCCGTCTAGTCACGCTGTCATGCTCCCCCGATCCGTCTAGTCACGCTGCCATGCTCCCCCGATCCGTCTAGTCACGCTGCCATGCTCCCCCGATCCGTCTAGTCACGCTGCCGTGCTCCCCCGATCCGTGTAGTCACGCTGCCATGCTCCCCCCGATCCGTCTAGTCACGCTGTCATGCTCCCCCGATCCGTCTAGTCACGCTGCCGTTTCCCTTCCTCACCAAGGCCGTGTGAGCAGGGGCGGATCCAGAAAATCTGCAAGGGGGAGGGTCATCAATTGCAATGGTGCCCCCTACCTATACCCAAATCTGAAAACTCAACAGATTTGGTCCACTATATTTTGAGGGTGCCCCTACCTCAGCATTTTTTTTTAATTGACAAAACAGCTATAGGTATTTGCAATATCAGTCGTACCCTTTGTATCATTTGAAGTGCCGCGAATGGTGCTAAAATATAGAATTTGTACAGTCAAGGGCGGCCCCAGACGGCTGATGAAGAGGGGGTGGGGGAGGGGCAACTTGACCAATAGGGTAGTCGAGGTTTGTGACCAGAGGCGGGGGTGGTATACTTTTTTTAA
>JAXIVJ010016159.1:0-29688 GCA_036785665.1 Chirona hameri
AAATGACATTTTATTCCAAATAGCTATCTCGGATTTTCAAAATTGTGGATTTTAGCCCCCCAAAATAAACAAAGAAAGATTTTCTTGGACAAATTTCCACAAAAGTATTTTTTTTAAAGATATTAAACAAATCGGAAGACATATTAGAGAACCAAGTATGGACGATATCCAAACCAAATTTCAAAGCAATATCTCATTTTACACTAACTTATGGCTCCCCTAAATATAAGTAACTAACTCATGACGTCATTTTCTGAAAATACGTTTTTTGGCTTTAGTGACCAGATACAGACAAATAAATGCCACTGCTGTATTTCTGAGACAAAGCTAGTCTGGAAACATGCGTTTTTTTATTTAGATTAATCAGTTTTAACTTTTACCTTTTGTGACCTGGCCTTGACTAAGGGCCATTATATGGGGTCAAGTTGTGAAAATGGTCGCTACTATCGAATTATACGTGTAAAATAACCAATACAACATGTGTCGTATGGGTTTCGTAGAACTGTGACCTTTTATGACCTGACATTGACCTTGACCTATGCTTACAATTTCACTTTCGCTTATACAGGAGATGCATGATACTTTTGAGAGCACCTTATGAGATAATGGTCGCTACCAAAGGCTTTGGATGGCAAGTATGCTCCAAAAGCTAAAATACTTTAAGTTAACCCTTGACCTGATCTGACCTGACACGTGACCTTATTTTAAGCATTTCAGGTCTGCAATATATTTGTCTCCATGAGAGCTTTCAATCGCCGCCTTGCGCCTCTCGCTGCGGTCATTGGTTCGAAGATACGGGTGTGTGTGTAAAATTTGCACTCCCCAGCGCCGCGCGTTCGGCTGGAGACCCCAACGCCGCGCGGGTTAACGTTGTACGTTGTACGTGAACCCTCGCCCGTGCAGCATCCGATCAGTGCGTGGCCGTGCGGGGGGGGGGGGGGCGGTACAAAACCCCCTAGCGTTTCGCCCCTAATTGGGCTAGAGCTTCGATTAAAAACGAGCGTGCTGCTTGTCACGAGAGGAAGTCATTGATACCCGATGTTAAGGTCCTAGGTCATTAGGTGACCTCTGAGGTCATGTCAATGACCCAAAATTCAACCAATTGTATATGCGTATAAATTTAATTTAATCGAGCTAAAATCGCGAATGAGCATATAATTATGCTAAATGGGTGCTAATTTGAAATCCGCGTCACAAAATGTCCTAGAAACTGCCCAAATTACAAATAGGTCATGTCAGGTCATGTCAGGTCATTTGAGGTCAGTGACCTTGGTTGACCTGTTGGAGCGCATGACCCCATTGGAACATATAATTCATGTAAAATGGATCCCATATGTTGAAATCAGCGTCACAAAATGTCCTAGAAACTGCCAGAAGCCAAACAAGTAATATCTAATCATCGGAGGTCAGTGACCTCGGTTAACCTCTGAAAAGGTCAATTGAGGTCCCAATCTCAGGGAAACCACTACTGTCACCTGGAAACACCTGTGCATATGCTTCCTGAACAACAAACACTATGCAACTGCACAAGTTACAAAGATAAATACTACGGACGGCCAGTTGCGCCTGACATGACCTTGAGAAACAGGTCAAAAGTCACGGGCATGTGACCTACAACTTATCAAAACTCAGAATATGTCTCAAATTGTTCAAAAGTAGGGTACCGAAAGTTGCATCGTAATCGGTAAATATTTACGCGAGTTATTCCCGAAAAACCGAGGGGGTGCATCACCCCCTGCACTGGCGACGGTTAACGTTGTGCGTTAACACAACTGCACACCGACAAAGGTTCGGGACATGGCGCTTTGAGCTTTCAAACGTGCAGTGCGTGCACCGTAGGTGCAGGCTTGCACTTTTATGTTTGTGATGTATGTATGTTGAATTTTGACGGTGTACTTGTGATAGCATTTGCAAACGTAAATTTATTGGAATGTTTGCATGCTCGTGTCACAGGTTTGATTGTTCTTTGCTCGTTGAGTGCCCCCTTGCACATTTAGTTCTCTTCCTTTAAATTTAAATGACGCGCACCTTGAACAGCCTGCTTATATTCGAGTGGTTCATTTATAATGCCATAAAAAAAACACAACAAAGTGTTTTGTCTACACAAATTGTGTTATGCACAATGTATTAAGTTTGCACAGTGGACTCTAAATTCGACTGATAACATTTCAACGTTTCAGTGAGCAAAACCAAAGCCACGGACAACATTGCAACATCGGAGACCAAAATCAGACGAAAGCGCGATGAATCGGAACAGTAAGTACTTGGTGGGCTTGTGTATGAACTTGCATAATATGCCTCCTCGAGAAATACAAAAATTGGTATGTACCAGGACCAAGTTAAATACCAGAATGGTTCCCATCTATATAAACCCATCACATTTTTGGTACTCATTTTTCTAATGCGAGTAATTAAGATAATTTACAATAACGTCTGTCGGTGTTTTATGATTAACGACTTGCATAACGTGAGGGGAACCTGTACCCCGCCACAGATGCAACGCATGACCGCGCATGAAAAAGCGCCTATCAACTTGTTATGGTGTTTTCATTACGGCTGGCCTCGTCTGGTGCGATCGTGTCGTGTCATGCAGTCAGTATGGGCTGCGGGAGCTGCCAATACTGAATCTGCACACCACCGCATGACCATCTCGCGGTGCCTCAGAACCGCTGCGCCGCCGATTGATAAGGCGTGACGACGTATCCGCCCGCCACACGCGCGCCACTGAAGGCGGCCAGCTCGAGCTGCCCCGCGTGCGGACGGAATTCGCCAGACGAAGCTTCCTGTACCGAGGCCGAGAGTGCCTGGAACGACCTGATAGCAGAGGCTATATGTGCCACCGATCTTTACGGTCATGTGAAGAGGTCTGAGCTATTAAAGGGAATAGTTCACCTTTAACATGGTGTTTGAACTGAGATAGCAGATTTGCAGAGCAGATCAAGAAGTGGGTTGTGTGCAATAATTACCTCCCTACGTTAAGTAATTTCGACGCAGGACTAGTTTCATTGGTCATTGTCCGCAGTTTCGGGTCCGCGAAACTTCGCGAAACTTCGCCGATATAGTATGATGTCATACCGCTGACGTCAGAAGTTGCGTCATACGCAGATTCATACGTCATACGCCGCAAACTAGCCGTACTCATTGTCATTAGTAAATAGTACCGATTGAGAGTAGAATACCATCGGGACAGGGGATTGAGTTAGTATTTGTGTTTAAAAGTTAAGTTACCTTGTTTTTTAACGCTTTTAACCGTGGGTTCAGTATCAGTGTCGGGATCAGAGGCCCTGGGACCGAAAGCTCGAAATTGTTGTATCAGCGTGTGCAGCCATGAGTTGAGCGCAACGAGTTGCAGGTAAGTATCTGCTGACATGATAAATCATTGGTCATCAAACTGACTTTTTTACACAGACCAGGTGTTTAATATATATATATATATATATATATATATATATATATATATATATATATATATATATATATATATATATATTATAATATATATATAATATATATATATATATATATATATATATATAATATATATATATATATATATATATATATATATACTATATATATATATAATATATATATATATATTATATATATATATATATATATATATATATATATATATATATATATATATATATATATATATATATATATATAATATTATATATATATATATATATATATATATATATATAATATATATATATATATATATATATATATATATATATATATATATATATATATATATATATACTATATATATATATATATATATATATATATATATAGTATATATATATATATATATAGTATATATATATATATATATATATATATATAGTATATATATATATATATATATATATATATATATATATATATTTGTATATAAATACATATATATAATATATATATATATATATATATATATATATATATATATATATATATATATATATATATATAATATATATATTATATATATATATATTATATATATAAAATATGATTGGAATGATCAATAACATGACAATATGTATTTTTATATATATAAACAATGACCGAAATTACATAATCTAGCTTTCGTTTTACGACATCTTCAAGATCTTGAAGGTGTTGTAAAAACGAAAGCTCAATTCTATAATTTCGGCCACTGTTCATAAACAAAATAAATATTGCCATTTTATTGATCATCCCAATCTATATTAATTTAATCATTATGGCAAGCACAACCATCTCATATATACAAAGTTTCATATATTTGTTTTCATAATGCACTTTTATTGTCTTCTATTGAAATATAATGGGAATAAGGTTTTAATCATAATGAAAATAAGAAAATAATGGAAATAAGACATTTTACAATCTGTTTTCCTTAAAGAAAACATTAGAAGTAAGAATCAAAGCTATTCATGTAACTTTTCCTCAAATTAATTTATTAACTAAAGAAGGTTGATACAATATCATGACAGGGCAGGATAGCGCGACAGGTGACTGGGGCGACTGGGGCGATAAACATTGGACCAGGATGGCGATATACTTCACCATTCCAATCAGTCTATGTGGGTACTGAACTTTAGAGTAGAATCAGTGTCGCTCTGTCGCCTGTCGCCAATCGCCAGTCGCAGTCACGTCTCTAGTCGCCTCAGTCGCCCCAGTCACCTGCCGCGCTGTCCCTGTCCTGAATATTGCATCAACCCTTTTCTCTTCTTTTTGCAGAAGATGCTCTGGAAACCGTCACCTTTTTGAGGATGGCAGCGCCATCTTCATCGAGGTGACCATGTGGTGATCTTCATCGAGGTGACCATACACCTTATGTGCGCCACATAGCCTGAGTAGCTGAGGCGCCCTAAAGCCCAATCATCATCGTGACCAGACACCAAACAACCTTCATCAGCGCCAACATTGTGCCACATCTGTGTGATTTATCAATACAGCTGAAATCAATAAAGGTGTGTTCCCGTTGCCGTTGGCGATGCATTATGTTCCCATGCGATGGGGCTGTTTGCCAGATTGACATATGTGGCAGGATTAGAGTAGTGTGACCAGATCAGGCAGCAATACTCCGGAACATATGGAAAGTGTGTGTCAGTGAAGACACAAGAAGTTGTCATCATAATTGTATTCATTGGCACATTCA
This sequence comes from Chirona hameri, assembly GCA_036785665.1. Classification (NCBI taxonomy): domain Eukaryota; kingdom Metazoa; phylum Arthropoda; class Thecostraca; order Balanomorpha; family Balanidae; genus Chirona; species Chirona hameri. The sequence continues at coordinate 5,159 of JAXIVJ010016159.1, forward strand.
CAAATTATCCACCATTAATTAAATTGAGGACCCAGCGTCCCAGCATCACAAGAATACAAGGGAAGATCCAGCCTGCAGCTTGGAGGGGACCGTTTTTAGCGGACCTTACCTACCCCAATTTCGATTTTTTCCCGAATTTGGGCCATTTTATTTTGCAACCTGAAGATTTCTAATGATTTCTATATTTTTATATTTTTTGTGTTTTTATAGGTTTTCGACATTTTGGATATCGAAAAAGGAACAATTTCAGCTTGCAGTTTGTATTGTTCCGACATTGCCTTACACTGAGCAAAACTATGTCAAGTGTCAGCTGTACCCAGGGGCGTCGCCGATAATTTTGTTTAGTGGGTGGTCGGCTGAAATGACGAAACACATATAACACATTTTTTATGCGTGCCTTTGCAGCATTTTTAATGTGGATTTTCATGTTATAGTAGGTACTTGTTATTTAGCGCCGCAAAGCGGCGCGAAATTTGTACGGGTTTGCCTGCTAAAACCCAGAAACATAGGCATTGTAGAAAATAAGAAGCTAAACATGCTATTCATTCAATTCATCGTTACAACGAACCGAAGACGATGGCGATGGCTTCGTTATGACGATAGCCACCGATGTCACGCCGCAAAGCGGCGTTAATTTTTTCAATTTTAGGTCGTGGGAAAAAATATTGTAAAGATTAAATAAAAAATATACCAGGCCATGAGTGGAGTCAAGCCTCAGGTAACCCCTATTCCTGGTTGCACATCTCGGTATGATGAAAAATATTGAAATTAAGGTAGTTTTTCATATACATATTCTTCGGATAGTAAATCACGATGACCGGTGGCAGTCAGCGCTCAATAGTACATATGCTAATAATAACTGTACACATATGCAGGGCTGCGGAGTCGACAGAATTTAAGCAACTCCAACTCCGACTCCGACTCCGGCCTGACAAAAATCGACTCCGACTCCGACTCCAGCTCCGACTCCGACCTATATCCGTTCTCCAACCGCATGCTAGAAAGCAATATCCGCAATGCCATTTATTTTCTCCGTTTGTCTTTATTCTAAACAGTATTGGGAACAATGCTACGCCGCCCGAGCACGGGCCGGCCGCTCGTCCAGCCCAGTCGCGCCCGCCTGCAGACGGCGGAACCCACGAAACGGGCACCGAGCGGCGAGCGCAGCCAGCCGCCGGCGGTCCAGCTCGCAGCAGCTGGGCTTCAGCCCCAGCTCGTTCCAGCTCATCTTCGCTGGAGCCGCTGCTGCTCCCAGATACTGCACTGTCTTACAGCTAGCCAGTCAGTGCGCCGCTCTCCGCCGCGTCGCCTCCGGCAACCAAGTCTACCAGTCAGGGGTGTGGATTTCCAAAAAAAACATAGGGGGTGCTCAAGGGCGGATGTAAGGGGGCATCGTGCCATGCCGGTAAACGACTGCCATGCCGGTAAACCGTGCCGTGGGCCGTGCCATGCCGGTAAACGACTGCCATGCCGGTAAACCGTGCCGTGGGCCGTGCCATGCCGGTAAACGACTGCCATGCCGGTAAACCGTGCCGTGGGCCGTGCCATGCCGGTAAACGACTGCCATGCCGGTAAACCGTGCCGTGGGCCGTGCCATGCCGGTAAACGACTGCCATGCCGGTAAACCGTGCCGTGGGCCGTGCCATGCCGGTAAACGACTGAAATTGACCGAAAATTAGCATCTTTTCTGATTTTTAATTAAATCTAAACAACTAAACAACTTTTACAAAGTCAAGTTGGTTTTAAACATAGCTAAATGCACAAGCGAGCTAGATCCTTTGTGGTCGTGCCACATCCACTTGGCCACAGTGTTTGGCTGAGCACTTCAAAACTCACAGGACGTAATCAAGCCATATATACCTACGACCCTGCTATCTCGGATTTGTGTTATATCGGTGACCTAAGGTCAGGTCAGTTTCGTGACCTTTCCATTATAAGGCAACGAGATAATATACAAATGTTTTCGTATTAGAGCCTAGAGGATACGCATTAGATCAGAATAATTATTTAAGATTATGGTATTATAGCTCATTGTTGACGACCGAAGTACAATTATTGCTCCGTGACCCCTACAAGATCGAGCGAGGTTATCTGAGGTGACCAGCACTTCTTTGCCAATAACTCTGGATAGCATAAAATGAAGATAAGAACGTGAAACCGGCACCACTGTGTATGTCTCGTCGAGACGCGCCCGACATTGCGCAGCACGACATACCTGGCTCACCACATGACCTTAAATTACCTTGACCTGAGGTCAAATTTTGAATTTGACTTAGGTAACCTGGTCACCATGGTATGACTCGAATCTCCTTGCCGAAACGAGCACGATGACGCTAAAATAGACGCCGTGTGACCATAAGAGTCGGTGCGTCCAAAACCCCAATCATCATCAGATGACGTTACAATTATTGCCTTATCTTCATCAGGCGGAAATCTACCGATAGATGTGTAAACTATAGGTTTAATTTTCCACTAATTTTCTTTCGAAGAGGTATAAAGTTAATGCCCCTAGGTCGACGACTATTCTACCGACCAAAGTAATCGCCAATTGCCAAAAAGTCGACTCCGACTCCGGCCCGGAGTCGGAGTCGGTAAGATTTTAGCGACTCCGACTCCAACTCCGGCCAAAACTGCCGCCTTCGACCGACTCCGGCTCCAACTCCGACTCCGCAGCCCTGCACATATGTACCGAACTGTAACAAAACAAAACTGGACTGGTAACAGTGCAAATGGTTTGAAAGCAGCAAGAGGCAGAACGACTTTTCCGCACATAAATGGTCCCTGCGGATCTGGAGGAGCCTGGGCGAGATGGCTTGGGGAGATGGTCCTGGCCTGGTCCCACTATTAGCTCTTCGGTCCAGCAAATTGGGCACCGCTGGAGCAGCTTCCGGGTGCTGATGTCCGCGTCTTTGCGTTCGTGTCGCCTTTTTTCGGAACTCGGCAGACTAGCTAACATGTAGCCCGCTTGAAAGTTAACCCGCGCCGTGCCGGGGGGGGGGGTGGGGGGGGGCGTTTAGACCCCCCCTCCGTTTTTTTGCCAATAGCTAAAAAACCGTTGCAGCCAGGTTGCTGAAATTTTCAGTACCTGTCCGCTGAACATTTTTACAACTTTTGTGAAACTAGGTCTTATCAGGTCAGGTCACCAAGTCAGGTCACGTGACCCAACCTCAGAAAACGTTTGTGGTCGTGCCACGTCTACAGTTTCCGGGTGATCACTTTTAAACTTTTAGAGTTTGATAAGGATATCATTACCTACAATTTGCATATCTCGGATTTTTTTCTTCGGTGACCTAAGGTCTGATCGATCACGTGACCTTCCCCTTTATAAGTCAATGGGGAAATATTGAAATGCTTTGCTTTCCATGTAAACGCATCCAATCAACGTTTTTTCTTCAGGATCATGTGGTAATAGACCATTCCTCATTACCCAGATACTATTTTGGTTTATTTGACCCCCCACAAGGTCATCCGAGGTCACATGAGGTCACATACACTTTTTTGCCAATAACTTTTGATCGAAGAGAGATAGAAACTTGAAGAAGGCACGAATGTGATTTTCTCGTCAAGACGCATCGACTCATATGCAACATGACCCACTGTGACCGACTTGGTCACCATGTGACCTTCACCTGAGGTCAAAATTTTTAATTGACTTTCCAAGGTCAAGATGTAAATTTTTCGATGTGCCTTGTCGATGGAAACACGATGGAGCCACAATTAATGCTCTATCTTGAATAGCAAAAAAGTTATTCGAGAAAAAACTTTTTCCAAGATAACAGCCATTTTGACCTTTGATGACCTCTGGAACCTCAACTATTGACCTGAACTCAAATCTGACGGTAAAACGTTACTAGAGAGTTTCAAGAGCTATCTATTGCTTTTTTCGGTTTCGTCCTAGCTATCATAGTTCCCGAGATATCGTGGGATTTCAGGATCAAGTTACCTAAAACGGGAAAATTTGACCTATGATGACCTCTGGTGACCTCAATAATAATCTGAGCGAAAAAATGACTGAAGTAGTTTCTAAATCATTTTTGACGAGCTTTCCAACGCTGTTTTTCGTTTTGCGCTACATTGCCTAGGACCAGAGTTAGAAGGGGGCGCCGAAACGCCCCCGGCACGGCGAAGGTGGCGCCGAGCACCGGCACGGCGCGGGTTAAGATTTTATGAAGGGAGTGGGCCCTGGTGCTAGCAATTAGGTCCCGCCAAGGAGAGACTCTGCCAGAGACTTCATTCATTCATTTTCCCATTTTCCAAATTTGTATAAGCAATTGCGTATTTTGTGTCATGTCGCGATTTTTTCACGTTTTCACTTGTGGAGATCTGGATTTTGACTGCTGCAAAGGCAATTTTTACAACTGTACGTCCGAGCGTTTTTTTTTGGGGGGGGAGGGGGCAAATGATAGTTTCAGGACCTTTAGGGAGGCATGGCTCCTTTGCCCCCCCCCCCTTGGATCCGCCCCTGCAAGAATATATACTCAACACCAACAAAATTAGCTACTGATTGATACTATTGATACTAACAAATAGGTTCCAGCATTTGCGTCAATCTTCTCAATAGCTCCACCGTATGATGATGATGATTGGGGGTTTTGGGCGATATAGTTCCACTGTAGTTGACCATGGAATACTGCACTAATTACAAGCGAACTCTTCCCTCGTTCTTCTTGAAATATAAACGCACAATCGACCACACATTAGCTATGCGTATTTTTTACGATGTATTTCAGCGACAGGGTTAAAACTAAAAAATTCAGACAGAATCTCGCTCCGTTCTTCCAATTTCACAATGGTTGTTTACGTTACAAGCAGCCTGCGTATATATGCGTCAAGACTGCCATTATTGTGTGTAACAGCTTCCATATCCTAGCTACCATATGCATGACGTCATCCATTGTCATGAAGTTTTTTAAGGTCATGAATGAGAAAAGGGAAACATGACCATTTTTAACCGATATCCATCTATCGTCCAAACAAATGTCATATTTGTTTTCAGCTAAAAATACTCGTATAGCCAAATTTTAAAACATTTTTCAAGGTGACCTATTCCCTTTAACCCGCGCGGCGCTGGGGTCTCCATCCGAACGCGCCGCGCTGGGGGGTAAATTTTACCCCCCCCCCCTCTTATCTCCCGAACCAATAATCGCAGCGAGACGCGCAAGGCGGCGATCGGAAGCTCTCGATGGGAAGATTCTAAGTAATTCTTAGAATTTTATTTAAAAGGTCACATATCAGGTCAGGGTCAGGTCAAAGGTCAAAACCACCTGTTTTCGAGATTATTGGCTGCAGAGACCGGACTATCAACAGCAGCGCGCCGAAACTCTGCCAAAACACTTCTAAATATAAGGAGAGGGTAATGCTTGAGTATGAATATCATACTAAGTACAGGTCAAGGTCAAAGTCAGGTCACAAAAGGTCACACCGTGAAAAAGTAATATGAAACCCATGTGACACATGTCTCATGGGTTATTTCAGACGTAGAATCCAAAAATAATGGTTATTTTGACATTTGATCTCAAGGTCAGGTCAAGATCAGGCAAAAAAGGTCAAATTTTGAAATCCAAAATTTGCAATAACCGACACATGTTTACGGTTCAGTTTTGCCACAGCAATCCAATGGTGCAATTTGTTTTTGTGTATGATGTCTAGAAATGTCAAAATTTGCGATTTTTTTTTTTAAAATGCGTCCATCACATTGAACACTTATTAGTGTCATTTGGGGGTCAAAAATATAGATATTTGTTTGAAATTTGGAATAGTCACTCATTAGAGCTGTTTATCTGACATATCTTCCGGTTTTTTGAAAATTCTTACAATTTTGGATTTTGTAAACTTTGAAAAAAATAAAAACGATTTTTTGCATTTTGGGGATCAGAAAATCAAAATTGTGCAAATCCGAGACAGCCATCTTGTAGAGAATGTCATTTCCTTCCTTTTGACGTGCTTTGTTTGCAATTTGCTTCAATACTCGCTGTTCTATCATCGATCAAAGTTTCGTCCATTTTGGACATAAAATGGCGTTACATGACGTCACTAAAACGCTATTTTCGCAAAAACTTCTCGACTGATTTTCTCCAAAATTTATCCGAAGACGTCAAATCGATGCCAGATAAGGTACTGAAAGTTTCGCGTCGATATCTATTGTAGTTTTGAATCTATAGCGAAAACCCGGGAGGGGGGGTAAAATTTACCCCCCCAGCGCCGCGCGGGTTAAGCGCGATTCTTTTGAAGTTTCACTAGAAAGTAAAAGGTGCTAAGTAAAGGAGAACTACAACTGCTGCGTATGATATTTCTGAAAGGCTCCAGAGGTCATCGAATGTCAAAAAGGTGATTTTGTTTTCCAAACTGTTTTCCCCAAATAACCTTTTACCTAATAAAGATAAAGCAATAATGTTTACGCCATCGCGTGCGTCTTGTCAAGGCACTTCGAATCATATTCATGGTGACCGGGTTAGGTCAACTGAGAAATTTGACCTCAGGTCAAGGTCAAGTGGTGACCCAAGTTGGTCATGTTGCATATTGGGAGACGTGTCTCGATGAGACAAACATATTGGTACCGTTTTCTCTTCTCTATCTTCATTATGTCGATAGTTATTGATAAAACCGTGTTGGCGGTCACAAAATTGACCTGACCTTAGGTCACCGATATTATAAATCCGAGATAAATAAATTGTTGGTATCTATGACTTTAGGAATTCCTGCAAGATTGAAACCGATCGGCGTAAAACTGTGGCTGTGGTACTACTGCAAACGTTTTGGAGTTGAGGTCATCACGTGACCTGGTCTGGTGACCTGACCTGAGATGACCTGAGGCCAAGAATTTTACATAATGCGGGAAGTTCATTTCTAAACAGGTATACAAAAAACGGCGGCGCTGCGTGCCGCCGTTTTTACGCTATCCTCGAAAAACCGGAGGGGTGGGCGGATTTCGCCCCCCCCCTTCCAGGGCGCGTGTTAACAAGATAAGCGCGAAATTATATTCATTGACACATGTCGCGACCTGAGACGTTACTTCGCGCCAGTTTCCAGCCTTTCTGTCTGAAGATGTCAAGCTAACAAAAGGACTGTTGTTACCATTGCGCTGTTCGGACACATGCTGGTAGCGCTAGTAGCGCTTTCGTTCTCCATGTCAACCAGGAGTCAGGCAATCAAAAGCCAGAAAGGGAATACGTTCTGGCTTTTCATTGGCTGACGCCTGGTTGCCATGGAGAACGAAAGCGCTACTAACGCTACTAGCGCTACTAGCGCTACTAGCGTTCGTCCGACTCTTAGCGTTCTTACTTGTTGTAAAAGTGTTCTTCAAAACCACTGTCTTTCATTAAAATAACAACATTCTTGTCATAACAGCCAATGCAGGAAAAGCAAATTTAACATTGCACGTAACTTTGTGAGAGTCTTCTCCCCACAAGAGCTGTCAAAACTTTGAGGCGACGCTGGCGCCATCTATTGGCGAGTTTTTCGTTAGCAAGTTGAGTGAGCAAGCAAGATGTTCGGAAGGGTATTCAGATGTGCCCTTCTCGCTGCAGTTCTTTTGGCTGCATTGATTCGGTCCGAGGAAGCCATCGAGTACTCACTGTGGTGTAGCTGTCGAGTGCCGGTGAGACTCATTATGCATCTTCCACGCCCCACTCCATGCAAACGCCACATTATATTTAACAGCAGTCGGCTATACCTAACCCTACTACTGTTGCCATTGGCCGGGGACATCGAATTAAATCCTGGGCCAGCTCAGGTTGCGGGAACATTGACTACAAGACCAGCAGCCAGATGACACAATTGAACCAAGAAAATGTGCAGCAGACAATTGTGGCAATTTTGTCCATGATCACTGTAAAGACAGAGAGGTCGAGAACCCACACGCTGTTTGGACATGCTCACAACACTCAGCCACGAATCTACACATCCAGACCCAACGAGAGTCGGAGAGGCAGATCCGGCTTACGACACAGAAAACTCCAATCCCCATCCGTCATCACCTGCTGACGAGAACACGCCCAGACAAACAGTTCGCTCGACATCGGAGCCGCTTCCTGGTCCATCATTCATATCCGTCAATCTCATGGATGTGATGGAGGCCGTGCGACTGACACAGCTGAAGATAGACAAACTGGCCGATGATCTGGACCAAGTGATTCAGCTGTTAAGGGTGGCACGACATCAGGATAGCCGTGGATCTGGACCTTCTCCGACATGCCACGGCCCGGTTGCATCAGACAAACGGCCTCTGACTGGTCCAGAAAATCAGCGACACTTAACGCCAAGGTCTTCTTCTGGTGAACAACACGGCGGACGTCAGCACACCACCAAACCGTCTCTGCTGGTCATCGGAGACTCAAACGTGCGGCGTCTACAAGCAAGTAGCAATCATTCCAACGCGACATTCCACTCCATATTGGGTGCTACAACTGAACATGTGACACGGGACCTTAACCAGACAGTCAGTAAGTGTGGTGCTGCACAAGTAGTTCTTCATATTGAACAAACGATATAGCACGGAAGGGATCCGAAGAGATAGCAAAAAACATACTATACTTGGCCCAACAAGCTAAGAGTCAAAACGGGGTGCAGCAGGTACACATATGTAGCGTCACTCCTAGAACAGATCTTGGATCCTTCATATTCAGTAGATCTGAGAGTGTTAACAACAGGCTCCGTTCGCTTTGTTTGAAAACTGCTGGTGTCAATTTCATTGGCTTGCGTCAAAAGCTAGACAGATGTCAATTCAGTGGCCTGTTCAGGGATGCGGTTCACTATAACAAAGCTGGGGCTGCGCAGGCCCTAAAGATGATCACAGAATTGGTAGGGATTTTTTAACATCTAAGTTAGGCAACATCTATTAGACAGTACCATAACCAGTCAATACAAATGTTCAACATACGGGGCTAAACAAAGCACGATAGACAATTGTGGTAGCAGAAGCACAGCGGTTGCCGATGCAGCACAGTCGCTATCACCTAGTACAGCCAGATCAGCAGCATCAACAATTAATGTAGCTAGAGAAAATAATCATGTGAGTAACTGTGTGTTTCCTTCATCCAGTACATCTCATTTTTCCTGCCAAAACAGTTTGAATGTTGCACATGTTAACATTAATAGTATCACAGCTCCAAATAGGCTAGATGAATTATAATAATTTGCAAATAGCAATCATATTCACGTCCTGTGCACAACAGAAACCAAACTAGACGCAACAGGAAGCCAATCATTATATACAATGTCAGCATTCAGTCCACCATTCACAAAGCACAGAACTCGCCGAGGAGGAGGTGTTACTATTTTCACTAGAAAAAATATAGCAAGCACTAGAATACGCAAGTTGGAATTAGAAGATGTTGAGTGGGTATGGGTTAAAATAAGAGTAAAAAAGGAAACACTTAGGATATGTTGTGTATACTTCCCTCCCAACCAAAGTAGCGTTGATTTATTGAACTTCTTAGACAAACTGTCAGATAGTGTAAGTCAAGCTCAAACATATCTGCCAACACTAATTATGATCTTAGGTGACTTCAATTTAGAAAATATATACTTCATACCTGAATACATCACACATAGTGGTGTCACAAACATTGATATCCTTTTTCAGGACACTATGTATGGTCTCAACTTTAAACAACTGATTTGTGAACCAACACGAATAACACAAACAACAGCAAATCTGCGAGACACTACTACTACTAGTGTCCGACCAACAAAACATAGCCGAGTATGGACTCTTGTCACCCTTTTCTCACATAGATCACATCCCAACTCATGCAAGTCTTAAATATACAACATGCAATAAGCCATCTATAAAGAGAATATGGAATTACCGTAAAATGAATATTGATGCATTTATACACATATTTGAGCACAAAGATTGGGACGAGATATTGAATATGGAAATAGATGACGCGGTAAAATCACTTCCGGGATTTATATTAGACGCAGCATCACATTGTATACCTAAAATAAATATATGTGTAAGGGGCAAAGATAAGCCTTGGGTTAAAAAGGTGTTCAAAACTAAAATAAGAAAGCGAAATAAGCTTTTCCAGATTGCTAAGGCCTCAAATGAGGAAAGAGACTGGGACCACTGGAAAGTGCAAATGAATTTGGTGACAGACATGAACCGTAAACTAAAAAGTAAACATATCAATCATCAGGTACAAAAACTTATTGAAAACAAACAAAATCACCGGAAATATCATCAGATCCTTAACCCTATTAGTGGCAGGGGGCATATTCTGCCCACCCCTCAGAGTTTTCGCAGATATCTCTCGAACGGCTAAAAGCAGACCCACGAAATTTTAGGACTTTTCTTACAATTAAATTTCGCATGTCGAGTCAACAATTTTAGTTCCTAACCTTAACAGAGGCGGTTCCAGGGCCAAGTTTTTGGGAGTTTTTTTTAGGCGACATTTGGCGATAATACGGAGATGCGAACTTCACGGTTTCTTCCTAACTACCTGGGGTATAAAGGAGTTACATGGGTTTACTGTGATTGAATCAAGTGCAAATAAGTTGATTTAGTTAACTATAATACATATTACATGGCAGAGGCGGTCTCAGGGACTTGAAAAGGGGATGTTTACAGGAAGTTATTTTGTATATATTTTACCTCCCTCTTTCGCTAACCTGTCACCGCCTAGGATTCAAATATGCTTTATAACTGTTGTGTCCGATGTCACAATAGCGCACTATTTCATTTATCGAAAGAAAAAAATATACGGTTTTATAAGGCATTTATTTTACCCCCAAATTTAGTGACCTGAAAACGCCTATCATTTTTTAATTTTCAAAAGTCACCATCATATATCAATCCCCAATTAAATCTCTATCGATTCCCATTAGTTGCGTTAAAATCAGTTGATAAACATGACAGCTGTGTTGGATCACAAATACCTCTAATATTGGTAGTTTTTGCCCCCCCTCCCCTGTTGCCCCCCATAACATTTAAAAAAGAAAAGAAATGTAGATCGTGTTGAGGGGAATCAAACACCGTTTGATTTTTGAAAATCGGACGGGTAGATCTCGAGATCTCCGGGGGGCGGAATCCGCCCCTCCCCTGCCACTAATAGGGGTAGCCAGGAGCCTGCCACTAATAGGGTTAAAGGAATGATAGTAGGACGAGAACGTACTTCATTTCTTCCTCCATTGATTGATACTAGTGACGAAATATATGAAGATAATGTAGATAAAGCAACTTTACTTAACGATTACTTTGCAGGTCAATCAAAAGACATATTACCAGAGCAAGAAGCTCCTTTTTGTGTACCTGATAGAGAGATACCTACCATACAATATATTACAATCACAGAGGATGATGTATTCACACAGCTCAAAGCGATAAACGTCAACAAATATTGTGGGCCTGATGGTATCCCAAACAAAATGCTAAAAATGATTACCATTTTCCTAAAAGAACCACTTACAAAACTATTCAATAAGTCACTAGCTGAGGGGAAATATCCGTCAGCTTGGAAATATGCCAATATAATAGCAATATACACAAATAAAGGCTCTGCATCAGATGTTAAATCCTATAGACCAATTAGCCTCTTGCCAAGTGTTTCAAAAATCTTTGAAAAAGTTGTATTTAATAGAATATATGAACATCTTGTTTCCGATAGCCTCATAATAGATCGACAGAGTGGTAATTGGCACCACCAAGTAACTCATACACAACTTATTTATTTAATCCACTCGCTGCATTTGTCTCTCGACAACAACATATAGTTTTCGATAGTATGTCTGGATATTTCTCGGTATTTTGACAAGATTTGGCATAAAGGACTTTTGGCGAAGTGCCAACAACAATGTGGTTTAAAAGGGACCTTATTGCGTTGGTTAGAATCATATTTGTACAACAGAACACACAGCGTATTCATCAATAATTATATTTCAAAAATACAAACTATTAATGCGGGCTGCCCTCAGGGCTCAGCATTAGGTCCCCTATTGGCATTAATTTACTTGAATGACTTAGATGGATCAACCGAAAATGAGCTATTTTTCTTTTCTGACGACACAATTTTATTTAAGCCCCATGTCCATAACTCTGCAGAAGCAGAGATGCCATTATTGTGTGTAACAGCTTCCATATCCAAGCTACCATATGCATGACGTCATACATTGTCATTAAGTTTTTAAGGCCATAAATGAAAAAAGAGAAACATGTCCATTTTTAACGGATATTCATCTATCGTTCTAACAAATGTCATATTCGTTTTTCAGCTCAAAATACCTCGTATAGCCAAATTTTAAGACATTTTTTTCAAGGTGACCTATTCCCTTTAAGCGCGAAACTTTTGAAGTTTCACTAAAAAGTAAAAGGTGCTAAGTAAAGGAGAACTACAACTGCGGCGTATGATATTTCTTAACCCTATTTGTAACAGGCTCCTGGCTACCCCTATTTGTAACAGGGGGGGGGGGGGCGGATTCCGCCCCCCCCCCCGGAGATCTCGAGATCTACCAGTCCGATTTTCAAAAATGAAACGGCGTTTGGTTCCCCTCAACGCGATCTACATTTATAAATAATAATAAAAAAATCTAAATTTTTGATAGGGGGGCAACAGGGGGCAAAAACCACAAATTTTAGTGGTATTTTTGATCCAACATAGCTTTCATGTTTATCGACCGATTTTAACACAATTAATACGAATCGATAGAGATTGAATTGGAAATTGATATATGACAGTGGCGTTTGAAAATTCAAGAATCATAGGCGTCTGCAGGTCACTCAATATGGGGGTGAAGTAAATGCGTAATAAAACCATTTTTTATGTGTTTTTTTAAGAAATTAAATCGTATGTGATTGTGAAATTAGACAAAACAGTTAAAAATCTTCTTTTTTTGCCATAGGCGTTACCAGGTTAGTGAAAAAGGGGGGTAAAATTGGGAAAAAAATATTAACCGCAGACAAGTTGCTACCCAGCACTATAAATATGTTACTGATCGTAGATAGTTCCTTTTTGCATGTTGTACTTCATAATAGGCGTATCCAGGATCCAAACTGGGGCGGCTCAATACCTTTTGATAAGTATATTATCCGCTATTATGATACTAACTAGTCAACAGTGACTATTTCACTTACAACTTCAATTAACATTGCTTACCCCCCTTTTACCCTACCTGGACTCGCCTATTATCTTATAATCGTTCGTAGAGTAGCCTGTGGTGCGTGTTTCATCCGAAAACTACAGTATGTTATGTCATTGTACGCCCATGCCTCTTAGTTTCCTTGCAATAATATGACCCCCTTTCTTCCATTCCTGAGCGCACCTCTGCAAAAAATGACTTTATTCCCTTTCCTGGCCTCATATGTGCATATATAGTTATAAGCTAACCGTCTATTGCGCCGTTATCGCTGGCATATCGTCATCACCAAGCCAGTCACCCCCCTTTTCATGTGCCTGAACACGCCCCTGAAACTCTATATGTAATAAATTATGCAAATAATGGAAGCAGAAGCTATCTTTTACATCTTGATAGCTATAAATGCCCCTTATATTGCTATATTGGCTTCCCGCCAAACATTGAATACTTCCTGGAAACCCCTCCTTTCAAGCCCCTGAAACCGCCTCTGCCATGACGTTTAAATGATATTTCATTAACATCAACTAATTTGCACTTGTTGCAATCACCGTGAACCGATGTAACTCCTTCATACTTGAGGCAGTTACGAAGAAACCGTGAAGATCGCATTTCCGTATTATCGCCAAATATCGCCTCCGAACCCACCCAAAACTGTACCCTGGAACCGCCTCTGTTCAGGTTAAGAACTCAAAATTTTGAATCCAAATGCGGTATTTAATTCTATGAAAGTCCCAAAATTGCATGGGCCTGCTCCCAGCCGTTCTGGAGATATCTGCGAAAAACATGAGGGGGGGGGGGGGGGGGGGCGGAATCCGCCCCCCCCCCCCTGTTACAAATAGGGTTAAAGCAAAATTGCATTAAATCTCGCGCTGAAAAGCTCAGACGTCTTCAACTGCCGTAGGAGATATGTGGCGCCATGTAGTATAGGCAATATTTATCGCTGCCGCCATTGTGTTTTATTGTCTGTGTTTTTACGCCGCTCTACTTATTCACTATGTAATGACGTGGATTAGGACATTATAAAATCCATGGTATGGAGGGTCTTAATATATTATCTGTATCTGTATCTGTATCTGTATCTGTATCTGTATCTGTATATGTATATGTATCTGTACCTGTATCTGTATCTGTATCTGTATCTGTATCTGTATCTGTATCTGTATCTGTATCTGTATCTGTATCTGTCTGTATCTGTATCTGTATCTGTATCTGTATCTGTATCTGTATCTGTATCTGTATCTTTATCTGTATCTGTATCTGCATCTGTATCTGTATCTGTATCTGCATCTGTATCTGTATATTTATATGTATCTGTATCTGTATATGTATCTGTATCTGTATCTGTATCTGTATCTGTATCTGTATATGTATCTGTATCTGTATATGTATCTGTATCTGTATAAGTATCTGTATTTGTATCTGTATCTGTATCTGTATCTGTATCTGTATCTGTATCTGTATCTGTATCTGTATATGTATCTGTATCTGTATCTGTATCTGTATCTGTATCTGTATCTGTATCTGTATCTGTATCTGTATCTGTATCTGTATCTGTATCTGTATATGTATCTGTATCCTGTATATGTATCTGTATTTGTACCTGTATCTGTATCTGTAGCTGTATCTGTATATGTATATGTATCTGTATTTGTACCTGTATCTGTATCTGTATCTGTATCTGTATATGTATATGTATCTGTATCCGTATCTGTATCTGTATCTGTATCTGTATCTGTATCTGTATCTGTATCTGTATCTGTACCTGTACCTGTATCTGTATCTGTATCTGTATCTGTATCTGTATCTGTATATGTATATGTATCTGTATCCGTATCTGTATCTGTTTTTGTATCTGTATCTGTATCTGTATCTGTATCTGTATCTGTATCTGTATCTGTATCTGTATCTGTATCTGTATCTGTATCTGTATCTGTATCTGTATCTGTATCTGTATCTGTATCTGTATCTGTATCTGTATCTGTATCTGTATCTGTATCTGTATCTGAATCTGCTGGCTACCATGTGAGGTGTACTGACATGTCTGTCGGTCGGCTGTGCCTCAGGTCGGACGTGACTCCGTGGCAGCTGTTCACAGCAGGCAGTCTGTGGGATTCCAGTCACCAGTCGCCGCAGCAGGGCCGGACCGGAGTCCTGCACAAGGACCTGCTGACCGCCGTGGACGCCGCCGTGGACCAGCTGAACAGCCGGCTGACGCCCAGCAGCGTCGGTCAGCAGCCGTACACGGCAGCTGACCTGCTGGACGGCAGGTACCGTCACGAGCCCCACCGTGGCTCCGAGTACGTGCTGAGTTTCGCCAGCCGCCGTCCGGGCCGGCTGGAGACGGTGCGGCTGGCGCGGCCGGCCGGCCCGCTGTCCGCCACTGGCTCGGCCAGCCCCGCCGCCCGCACCGTCCGCGTCGTGGTGCCCTACTACCACCGTCCGGACGTGTTCGCAGAGTTCCTGGGAAACTTGGCGCGCCTGGTGCTGGAGGGCCGCGAGCCGCTGCAGCTGGTGGTGGTCTTCTACTGGAGGGGAGCGCCGGCCGCCGAACTGTCCGAGGTGGCACGCGACCGGGACCGGGTGGCGGCGCTGCTGCAGCGGCTAAACCGGCGCGCCGGCCGCCGGGTGGCGCGTCTCGTGGAGGAGAAGAGGGCGTTCTCTCGCGGCCACGCGCTGCTGCGCGGGGGAGGCGCAGGCGGCGACGACGGCGGCGATGTGCTGCTATTCTTCTGCGACGTCGACATGTTCTTCGACGCGGACGCGCTGCGTCGCTGCCGCTCCAACGCGGCGCCCGGCCAAAGCGTTTACTACCCCATCGTGTTCAGCACGTTCAACCCGGCGCTGCGCGCGCAGGCCTGGAGCCGCCCGCCGGCCTCGCTCTGGAAGGAGCACCCGGTCGACCCTGATGTCGGCTTCTGGCGGTACTTCGGCTACGGCATGACGTGTCAGTTCAGGTCCGATTTCCGACGAGCCGCCGGAGACTACCTCGTCTCGGACAGCTGGGGTGGCGAGGACGTGAAGCTCTTCCGACACCACCGACTGGTGGGGATTGAGATCGTGCGCGCGCCGGACCCGGGTCTGGTGCACGTGCACCACGGCAGCCGGTGTGACCGCAGCCAGCCGCGGAACAAAAACAGCACGTGTCTGACCTCCCAGCTGCGAACCGAGGCCTCGGCCGCCACATGGGCACGGTGGGCCCGGAGACTGAAGGACCGACAGGTCAAACTGAACGGAAAACTGGCGGTGTCCGACAGTGGTGACACCCGGCGGCAGCAGCCGGAACTAGACAACATCTGTGAGAAATATGTCATGGATGCGTTGAAGTTTATTCCATAAGAAACAGCGTAATACACTGAGTAGCAATAAATAGCCCTGAGGTGCTGCGAGTCAGACAACATGTAATAGATAAAGTGAAACATGTAGAAATATATGTTTATAAAATAAAGTGCAAAATATAGAAATAAACGTATATAAAAAATGCAAAATGTAGAAATAAATGTATATAAAATAAAGTGCAAAATGTACG
Organism: Chirona hameri; assembly: GCA_036785665.1. NCBI lineage: Eukaryota > Metazoa > Arthropoda > Thecostraca > Balanomorpha > Balanidae > Chirona > Chirona hameri. The sequence continues at coordinate 21,759 of JAXIVJ010016159.1, forward strand.
ATTAAAGTGGCATAAAATGGTATTAAGTGCGGTTTCCTTTGTCGGGCGATCGACAGTGCAGACCAGAGTTCGTCACGGGCTGGGCTGGCCCTATGGGCCATGGACCGGGCCTGGGCTGGGCCTCAACTTTAAGGAAATCACTGGGCTCTGGACGGGCCTGGGCTGAGAATGTTGAAGCTCAGGTCATAGCTGAAAAAAAGATTTAACCGGCAGTTCACTTACCCAGCAACACACCGTTTCCGTGGCTGTGGCTTTTTGTTTTTGTGGTTAGCATAGTTGGTTAATTGTTTCACATGTATAGTATACAAGTAAATATGCTAGGATTGTGATTGGAAATTTTGTGAAAATATTTATATGCTTAATCTGAACGGGCCGGACCGGGCCTGGGCCTCAATATTATAAATTTGACCGGGCCTGGTCCGGGAATGGGCTCGGTGTTCATGGGCCTGGGCCGGGCCGGGCTTGGGGGGTGGTGGGCCCGTGACAAACACTGGTGCAGACCGGGCTGACAAGACGATTCAAATATAGTACCTAAGTGTTAAGAGATTCTATTCGTCACGTATTCGACCCGCCTCATTTCGCTGTTGGAAGCGTTAATCGATGTGTAAACAGTAGCTACTTCCCTTCATTGAAAGCTACCTAATTTCCATCTATGGAACCACAGTGTCACTACAGCGAGAGTGGCCGTTATAATCCCCTCCCTTCACTTTCCGCCCCAACGTCGCCCGAGGAGGTCGGAAACAAACAGGCTACTGTCTCAACCAATCAGAGCCGCGGACACATCGAGCGGCCACTTCTGCGCTGCTCCGAGTGCCGAGCATTGCGTCACGTGACTCGCAGGGCTGCCAGACCTGGCGATATGTCGCACAAATTGGCGATTTTTCGACCCTGTCGACGATGGAAAATGGTCATTTGGCGATTGGCGATAAAACGAGGAAAATTGGCGAATTCTAAAATGTAGCCTGCAAATGATGGAATTACGGATTACAAGAAAAAATCCAGACATTTTTGAATCGTAATGCTAATATCCTCATGCAGTGTTTCACGTTCCAAAGTGGAAAGTTGCTGAGTTTTCAAGTAGATCATCAACAACACTATATTTTTACATTTTTACGCGACCATGCCACTACAATGTTTTACAGGGACGTAGCCAAGGGGGGCCACGGGGGCCATGCCCCCTCCCTGAGGAAACCAGTAATGCACGAGATAAAATGCAATTTTGCGACGATCCGACACCCACCCTGGTCACAACTTTTTGCTAACGAAACGGAGCGAAATTTTATCCTCCACTGACGTGCCCCCCCCCCCCCCCCCCTCCCCCTTCCCCCTGATGAAAATCCTGGCTACGTGCCTGATGCTTTTGATGTCCAATCAGCATGCTTATTCAATGCAGTCAACTTGGGGAAAAGTTGGCTATTTAAATTTAAAAAAATGGCGATGTCTGGTCGCTGGCGATAATTTTGCGGAAAATTGGCGACAAAGGCCAATTTGGATCTGGCAGCCCTGGCCGTGAGAGGGGAGAGTGCGGCGTGTTGTGTGCTGAGTGACAATTGGTGCTGCTTATTGTTCGATTTTATGTCAGTTGGGATTGTTTATAGCGCGGGGTATTGAGCGACGGAATCGATGAAGCGACAGCCATTTATCGTGGCTGATTGCCGACCTGTGCCCTGCAAAGCACCCGCGGTTGCAGCTGACACCCGCGGCTGCAGCTGACACCCGCGGCTGCAGCTGGCACCCGCGGCTGCAGCTGACGCCCGCGGCTGCAGCTGACGCCCGCGGCTGCAGCTGACGCCCGCGGCTGCAGCTGACACCCGCGGCTGCAGCTGGCACCCGCGGCTGCAGCTGACGCCCGCGGCTGCAGCTGACACCCGCGGCTGCAGCTGACACCCGCGGCTGCAGCTGACACCCGCGGCTGCAGCTGACGCCCGCGGCTGCAGCTGACGCCCGCGGCTGCAGCTGACACCCGCGGCTGCAGCTGACACCCGCGGCTGCAGCTGACGCCCGCGGCTGCAGCTGACACCCGCGGCTGCAGCTGACGCCCGCGGCTGCAGCTGACGCCCACGGCTGCAGCTGACGCCCGCGGCTGCAGCTGGACGGAGCCGGCCTGCCGTCATCAGAGGGAGGAATCAGCTGGAGAGCTCGTCACAGTGATGTACCGACAGGACGGAGCGGGCCTGCCGTCATAAGAGGGAGGAGTCAGCCATGGAGAACTCGTCACGGTGATGTACCGACAGGACGGAGCGGGCCTGCCGTCATAAGAGGGAGGAGTCAGCCATGGAGAACTCGTCACGGTGATGTACCGACAGGACGGAGCGGGCCTGCCGTTAGCAAGGGCAGGAATCAGCCATGGAGAACTCGTCACGGTGATGTACCGACAGGACGGAGCGGGCCTGCCGTCATCAGAGGGAGGAGTCAGCTGGAGAGCTCGTCACGGTGATGTACCGACAATCAGATATGTGCCCAGCAAGGGCGGATATAAACCGTGCATTTGTGTGTGTGGGGTGGGGGGTAAATTCAGAGTGGGGTATTTCCAAAAAAGTTGTTGAGCGGAGGGGGGGGGGGGGGGGGGTAGCAGACCGTCAGCCGTCAGCGAGAAATTGTTGACCGGGAGAGGGGGAGGGGTAGAGCGCGTCATCAGCCCGTCAGGAACTTATACCATATTTTAGACTTTACGACTCGGGGGGGGGGGGGGGGTCAAAACATAGTAGTTCCAAAAAAGTTGTTAAGCGGGGGGGGGGGGGGTAGCAGACCGTCAGCCGTCAGCGAGAAATTGTTGACCGGGAGAGGGGGAGGGGTAGAGCGCGTCATCAGCCCGTCAGCAACTTATACCATATTTTAGACTTTACGACTCGGGGGGGGGGGGGGCAAAACATAGTTTGACCCCTTGAACAGCCTGGGGGAGAGGGTGCCCCCTGGATCCGCCTTTGATGGCCAGATACCAGAAACCTATACGGGATACAACACCAATAATACTGTAAGTATTCGATATTGCTTAAATCTAAGCAACCTATAGCTTAGGTCTAACTACCCAGCTTTTCTGTCTTCAGACGGTTTGCTGCTAAACGAAACATGGAGCGTTTATCTATGTCATGTTGGTTATTTTTTACTTGTTAGGTGGATACTTGTCATCGGGAAGCCTTAATTGTCGACGGAAGACGGGTCTCAAAGCAGCGAGACCAAGCAACCTCTACGTCGCCTGCATGCGAAGTAGGATAGACACTAGACAGCCGTAACATCGGACACGTCCTTTCCGTCGGACACCTGACTTTTCATGCTATTCGCGATGCAGACGATACTCACGCACTGCATCGCCAATGGCATGACAAGTCCGGCGTTAGGACGTGTCCGGGGTTCCAGTTGTTAACTCCACACGGTGAAGGCAGGTCACGAAAGACTGCCCCGTGCCACGAAACCGCCCCGAAACAGAGTCTTCTAAAAGGGGCCCACTAGTCCTGTGTCGAAATTATTTAGCGTAGGGAGGTAATTCTTTCACCACAACCCATTTTTCGATCTGCTCTACAAGCTTGCTATCTCAGTTCAACACCCCATTAAAGGTGATCTATTCCCTGTAATTATTATTTCTTTCAGAAGCTTCTTTGAGAGGTTTCACCATCACGTAACCATCACCATCCTCAGTAGAGCCCTTCACCATCCTCAGTAGAGCCCTTCACCATCCTCAGTAGAGCCCTTCACTATCCTCAGTAGAGCCCATCACCATCCTCAGTAGAGCCTATCACCATCCTCAGTAGAGCCCTTCACCATCCTCAGTAGAGCCCATCACCATCCTCAGTAGAGCCCTTCATGGAATGGGAATCCCCATGGGACCCATGAAACGGGATGGAAAGGGGTGGGAATGGGCCATTTTGGGAAATGTAACGGGTTAGAACGGGTTTGGGACAGACAATATCATTTGTTAGCACCACAACAAAAGTGAAATATGCTGAAACGGGTGGGAATGGGAGCCCCATCATTTATGAATTCGGATTTGGATTTGGATTGGAAAGGGTTTGGGTCTGGCTGAATGGGCTGGAACGGGATGGGGGCTGACAATGTGTCCCATGAAGGGCTCCAGTTCTCACTGTACGACGCCCGTACGACCGCCGATTCTGCGCGCCACCCATGGTGTGATCAACGTGCCTCCATTGGTCAGAGATGACGCCACCTGAGCTAAGCAGCCTCCAACGGTCTGAGATGGCGCCACCTAAGCTAAGCAGCTTCCATCGGTCAGAGATGGCGCCACCTGAGCCTAAGCAGCCTCCTTCCGCCGGGACATCAACGCGTGAGTACGCAATGCTGTACTCAGACTTAAGCTTAAGTCGTACTCACGCAACCACGGCGTTTTGACACGTATCCGGCGAACACATTTGTTGGGTGGATGATACGAGCATTGTAATGCAAGTATGCTGGTATATTTGAGTATGATTACGAGCGAGCGCGAAGCGCTCGCTCGTCTTTCCGTGGTATATGGGGACAATCTGAATATGAGCGACCCGGCCCGGCCCGGCCCGACCCGACCCGATCCGTGGCGACGCTTTTGAGAAGCTTATATCTCTGTAACCGCACGTCCGATTGACACGTTTGTCCGTGACTGGCTGAGAGTCCGCTCCGTAAGCCGGGTCGGCGGCGCGCAGTGCTCAGCGCGCGTGTCGCGAGGGGCGATTCTGCGGGTGAGGTACGGGCGGGAAACCGCCGTTGTGCTGACACCGGGAGCTCTTGGCTTTGATGCAGCCGTGCAACCAACCAAACCATCTAATGGCTTTGCATTCTATAAGGCCTTGTGCAGAGCTTGAAGAATCGGCAGATATGCCATTGGTCTGTATTTTCGCCATACCATACGATATAGCCCTGGCCAAACGAAAGGGGAACGAATTCGGACAAAATGTCGATTTAAAAAAAGGCGCTCGATGGATTTGTGAAAAATGTATATCGCTGGATACCGCGTGAGCTCATCTTTCGAATGGTGCATCTCACGTAGTTTGAAACCTCCGAACCCTTCCAACGAGCAGTGGGCGGGGAGTATTTGTGGTGCAGGTATATGATCATATTTATGTTTTTCATTGTATTTTATGTTATATCAATTGTATATTGATTTCGTTTATAATCTTCAGTAAAAAGTTCTTGTGTTTTTGCGGAATTCCATGTTCATTATTGTCTTGCATTTTTCCCGCCAGACACATTAGTTTCCTAGCAACGCAGTCACGTGCAAACATAATCTGAATTGTACAATTTGTATGTTTGGTTTTGGGGGTGTGAGATCTGAGAGAGTATATACAAAGTAACACGTCTTAATTATGTTTAACATGTTTAATCAAATACCATCCCCGAGCCCCACAAAGTAACTCATTTGAAGTAGCGTCTTACGAACTGGTGGTCCCGGTTCGATCCCGGCTTTCAACAGCTTTGCAAGCCGGTGCATATGTCAATGCATATGTCGACTTACTGCTCCGCCATAGACGTTACTGCAGCATTGGTCAGATTGTGTGCAATCACTGCACTTGGTAAGATGGGCTCTGGTGTCGTCGTCTCGCGGTTACCGATCATAGACGGCGTTACATACACACATTGTAGACGGCGCTCTAGACACTGTAACTTATCGTAGATGGCGCCACATAGACTGTAACGTTAGGAAGGCCGAAACTGATCAGCTAGGTGCAGGTGCCAAAAATACCCAAGGATGGTACTAACCCTTGACCAATCCTTCCGTTGGTGCATGGCAGAACCGCAGTTTATCACTGATAGTGTCTGAAACTAAGAACGTTCGACGCACCGAACTTGGTATTTTGTTATCTCTATCTTGATTGTTATTTTGATCAAGTCAAGTTCCAAATCAATCTTTCTCCGTTATTTTCCGCCACAAATTGCGTAGCCAACAGTCTCCTAGCGCTGTTCTTTTAGATCCTGTCTCAGTTAACAGTCAGGTAAGGCTGCTCAATGTTCGTTACAGAGGCAGCATCGCGTAACCGCGTTCTGATGAAAACATGATGACACGCGTGTGAAAACTTGTCACCTCGAGGCGGAGAGGTGACAACTGACAAGCTCACGATGTTGTGCGGAGGTCGAGACGAGGCATAAGTAAATTATAAAAGGAATTTGATGGGACAAGCAATCTAACTTCATCAGTAACAGACAACTTCAAAGTCGGAACGAGGTAAGTTTGCCTATAGCCCGGGAGTGTTGAGGGGAAATGGCTGTGTGTTTACCTGTTCTATTAACGTCATGGAGGCGCCGCCAGGTTAGCTGGCGTTGCCAGATCGGACAGGGCTGCCAGACGAGCACACTGCCCCGTCTGTCCACCATGATATTTCAGCAGTCGGCCAGCCAGTCTTGACATTGCTCACGGCTGCCAAGGCTCGGAGGCCGAAGCCTGCAAGCATTCTCGGCCTTTGATTCTTTTCACCTGACCATGATTTATAATTTATTGGTAGATAATTCACTTTTCAGTATGTTTCACAGTGACATGACGAATATTTGCCAGTTTCCACCAACGAGAACTTGTGCTGTGCCCCCCTACCTTTATTAAATCGTCCATGTCGGATCTCATGCAACATGTGCATCTGTACCCGCTGTATGTTGCATTGTGCCCTGCCCTGCCCTAGCCTGTGCCCTAGCCTGTGCCCTGTGCCCTGTGCCTTGTGCCTTGTGCCTTGTGCCCTGTGCCTTGTGCCCTGTGCCTTGTGCCCTGTGCCCTGTGCCCTGTGCCCTGTGCCCTGTGCCCTGTGCCCTGTGCCCTGTGCCCTGTGCCCTGTGACCTGTGTCCTGTTCCATGTGCCCTGTGCCCTGTGTCCTGTGCCCTGTGCCCTGTGCCCTGTGCCCTGTGCCATGTGTCCTGTGCCCTGTTCCCTGTACCCTGTACCCTGTACCCTGTACCCTGTACCCTGTGCCCTGTTCTGACCTGCCCTAGCCTGTGCTCTGTGCTCTGTGCCCTGTACCCTGTGCCCTGTGACCTGTGTCCGGTGCCCTGTGTCCTGTGCCTTGTTCCCTGTACCTGGTGCCCTGTGCCCTGTGCCCTGTGCCCTGTGCCCTGTGCCCTGTGCCCTGTGCCCTGTGCCCTGTGCCTGGTGCCCTGAGTCCGGTGCCTGGTGCCCTGTGCCCTGTGCCCTGTGTCCTGTGCCCTGCCCGGCCCTAGACTGTGCACCATACCCTGTACACAGTGTTCCCCGCACTCTGACGTAGTCCTCCGGTCCTGACTATGATTCCCCTTGGCAGGTCTGTGATATTTACATCTATCCGCCTGCGATACCACACCGACCATGTGCACCGCGACATGGCAACTGGCCAGCCGGCGCAGCTGGCATTATGCACCAGAACATCCGTAATAGCGGCGGCTGCTGCCCCGCGCACGTCTCTGTGTCCCGTCCTGCTGCGAGGCCCGATCCGCTCAACCTTCGGCGCGCAAAGTAAGAATATCAAATATCTCCAATACTCAACTCAATAACTATTACTGAAATAATTGCAGCTAGTGACGAGAAAATACTGTCTTGCTTCGTTGAGACAGAAATGAACAGCTCATCTCTGTCATCTGCATTATGGTGTTTTATGGTGCTATTTAGAGCATAGAACAACATAAAATATGTCAAGGGAGAAATATCACGCCCATGTTTGTAATTCATGTCTGCAAATAGCACAAACGAAATCCGATGATTTTTTATAGCGTTTGCATTGCAATCACTGTAACAACATGTTCATTACATGATCACTATTAGCAGTTTTAATTAGTAGTTTCGTCCCAGGAAGCACCCTTCAGTTAGAGAGCAGATCAAACTCTAAAACTCAGGCTCCACTGTACATTATTTCGTGATGCGCTGTTGCGATATATCGTTTTGTCATGTCGGTATCGCACTTTTGTTCTTTCTAGCGTTTGCACAATGTATCGTTTCCTCATGCAACCTTCGCTCGATTTGCGTATTTGTGCATTGTATTGCATTCAACT
>JAXIVJ010016160.1:0-29685 GCA_036785665.1 Chirona hameri
AAGCCTGTAAGAAATCAGCGTCTGGACTGCCTGCGCCGAGGTACTGAGGTGATACCTTTCCACCAAACTAGGACACAAGGTAACGGTAACACAAGGTACACAAGGTAACACAAGGTAACACAAGGTAACACAAGGTAACGGCTGAGACAAAAGGTCACCGTCCTGCCGAGGTTATGTCGTTTCCCTTCCGATTCTGTCACCCATTTCAGTGCCATGGTGTCACTGCTCGTGTGTCGTGACGTCATGTTGTGTCTCACGTCATTCAATCACTGTTTGCAGTCTGCACATCAGCCTTCATGAGGCTGGGTTTCCTGCAAGGCTTGCATGCTGTTATAACGCGCTCCATACGGGACCACAAGCACCACTCGGCCTTGTTTAGTTCCGAACAAAGAACTACAAAGAACAAAGATCTACAAAGAACTACAAAGAACGAACAAAGAACCACAAGCACCACGCGGCCTTTTTTAGTTCCGAACCGCCACTGTGACAAACTCTGTGGTTGTTGACAACAGCGTATTTATCGCCACAAAATAATTGTCATCGGCCATGGTAGAAGCTTCTAAAAACGTTGGTAAGGGTAAACGTTGGCATATAAGTGGATTCATTTCTGGAAAAAATATCATCAAAATTCGCCACAAATGTGGCAAATGTCACTGGTGCCAGCATGCAAATGGCATGAAAATGGTCACGTCACACGTCACGTCACACGCCACGTCACACGTCACGTCACACGTCACGTCACACGTCACGTCACACGTCACGTCACACGTCACGCCACACGTCACGTCACATGTCACGTCACACGTCACGACACACGTCACGCCACGTGTCATGTCACACGTCACGTCACACGTCACGTCACACGTCGCATCATACGTCACGTCACACGTCACGTCACACGTCGCGTCACACGTCACGTCACACGTCACGTCACACGTCACGTCACACGTCACGTCACACGTCACGTCACACTGCATATGTCACATCACATGTCACGTCACACGTCACGTCACGTCACACGTTATATGCCACGTCACACGTCAAACCACACGTCACACGTCATACGTCACGTCACACGTCACGTCACGTCATACGTCACGTCACAAGTCACGTCACGCGTCGCGTCACACGTCACGTCACATGTCACGTCACACGTCACGTCACACGTCACGTTATGTCACGTCACACGTCACATGTCACGTCACACGTGTTTCCATCACCCCCAGACTGCGGGAAGAACATCAGTGGCACGCCAGGATGGCGTCGTCACGTCACCCATGTTCCCCAACAAGTACCCGGCCAAGGAAAGCAAGGTGTGCCACTGGTACATCCACGTCAAGCCGCAGCGGAAGATTCTGCTGTACTTCGACACGTTCACCGTCGAGGGCGACCCATCCAGTGAGTCCGGGATGTCAGGCATGTCAAGTGACCTGCAACATGTTAGCATGTGACCTGTGAGAGGAACGTTCATAGATTACGTAACGCTTGAGGGGGTGGAGGAAGGTTGGCAACAGCGTTATGAAGTCTTCATCATCATCAAGCCGTGTATTGCGCAAACACACCAAAGAAAACATGCCATAGTCCATAGTGGTGCATAGGGCCATGCGGGGGTTCGAGCAGGTGGTATATGACGCTGGAAAGTTCAAATGAATTGTAGACGATAACACAAAACGGACCCATACAAATCATATACTTAACAGTCTTCGGCATGAAGTTCAGTAGTCGTGACCACCACGACGATGTTCGTGCTATCGTGTACAGAAGAGATGTCGGAGAGAACCGATAGATGTGCGAGCGGGTCGAGATGTGTGTTGGAAGTCTCTCGCCTCGCACAGCGCTCATGGGCGTGGCGTGGCATCGCTGGTTTGCTTGGCTAACTCCCGAACTTCCCGGCCGGATCAGCTGGTCAGTGGTGAGGCGTCGGCCCGGATCAGCTGGTCAGTAGTGGGGCGTCGGCCCGGATCAGCTGGTCAGTGGTGAGACGTCGGCCCGGATCAGCTGGTCAGTGGTGAGACGTCGGCCCGGATCAGCTGGTCAGTGGTGAGGCGTCGGCCCGGATCAGCTGGTCAGTAGTGGGGCGTCGGCCCGGATCAGCTGGTCAGTAGTGGGGCGTCGGCCCGGATCAGCTGGTCAGTGGTGAGACGTCGGCCCGGATCAGCTGGTCAGTGGTGAGACGTCGGCCCGGATCAGCTGGTCAGTGGTGAGACGTCGGCCCGGATCAGCTGGTCAGTAGTGAGACGTCGGCCCGGATCAGCTGGTCAGTAGTGGGGCGTCGGCCCGGATCAGCTGGTCAGTGGTGAGACGTCGGCCCGGATCAGCTGGTCAGTGGTGAGACGTCGGCCCGGATCAGCTGGTCAGTGGTGAGACGTCGGCCCGGATCAGCTGGTCAGTAGTGAGACGTCGGCCCGGATCAGCTGGTCAGTAGTGGGGCGTCGGCCCGGATCAGCTGGTCAGTAGTGGGGCGTCGGCCCGGATCAGCTGGTCAGTAGTGGGGCGTCGGCCCGGATCAGCTGGTCAGTAGTGGGGCGTCGGCCCGGATCAGCTGGTCAGTAGTGGGGCGTCGGCCCGGATCAGCTGGTCAGTAGTGGGGCGTCGGCCCGGATCAGCTGGTCAGTGGTGAGACGTCGGCCCGGATCAGCTGGTCAGTAGTGGGGCGTCGGCCCGGAGCGTCACCGGTGCAGGGGACCGCGGGGGACCGCGGGGGACCGCGGGGGACCGCAGGGGACCGCGGGGGACCGCGCATCCAAATACGGAGCAGCCAAGGCGTGTGCTCTCTTCCATAGGATATGAAGGGAAGGGCTACTGTCCCACAATTCATGTTTTTTGCGTTTTTCCGGGTTTTTTACAGAGGGGTTTCGGACTGCGTGTTACGCAATTATATAGGGGGTCGGGCGAAACGTCACAAAGCGTTACATATGGGGAAGGGGGGTTAAAAATCGCAAAAAAATGCGTTACGTAATATATGGACGGTCCCTGAACTGTGGCATGAGACTTATGACATATGACCTGTGACCTTTGGCCCGTGACTTGTGACCTGTAACCTGTAACCTGTAACCTGTGACCTGCAACCTGTAACCTGTGACCTGTAACATGTGACATGTAACATGTGATCTGTAACCTGTGACCTGTAACCTGTGACCTGTGACCTGTAACCTGTGACCTGTAACATGTGACATGTGACCTATAACCTGTGACCTATATCCTGTGACTCCTTCCCTCTTGATCTCTGACACGTGACTGTGACATACTTCCCTTTCCCCGTTGACCTGTGACCTATGACACGCTCCCAGTGACCTGTGACCTATGACACACTCCCAGTGACCTGTGACCTATGACACGCTCCCAGTGACCTGTGACCTATGACACGCTCCCAGTGACCTGTGACCTATGACACACTCCCAGTGACCTGTGACCTATGACACGCTCCCAGTGACCTGTGACCTATGACACGCTCCCAGTGACCTGTGACCTATGACACGCTCCCAGTGACCTGTAACCTGTAACACGCTCCCAGTGGCATGTGACACGCTCCCAGTGACCTGTGACCTATGACACGCTCCCAGTGACCTGTGACCTATATGACACGCTCCCAGTGACCTGTGACACGCTCCCAGTGACCTGTGACCTGTGACACGCTCCCAGTGACCTGTGACCTGTGACACGCTCCCAGTGACCTGGGACACGCTCCCAGTGACCTGTGGCCTATGACACGCTCCCAGTGACCTGTGACCTGTAACACGCTCCCAGTGGCATGTGACACGCTCCCAGTGACCTGTGACACGCTCCCAGTGACCTGTGACCTATGACACGCTCCCAGTGACCTGTGACCTATATGACACGCTCACAGTGACCTGTGACACGCTCCCAGTGACCTGTGACACGCTCCCAGTGACTTGTGACCTCTACCTGTAGGCCGCGGCTGTCCGGCGGCGGTGGTTCGGGTCTGGCAGGACCTGAAGAGCATCCCGATCGAGCTGTGCGGCGACAGCCTGATGTCAGAGTTCAAACAGGTCATATCCACCGGAAACGTGATGAAGATGTCCTTCATATCGGCAGAGAAGTCGGTCGGAAACCAGGGCTTCCGCGCCTACTGGACAGAGATGAGAGACGGTGAGGGACAGGGGACTGGATGGGGAGGGACGGGGTTGGGCAGGGAGGGAGAGGGGACAAGACATGGACATGACAGGGACAGGGACAGGGACAGGGACAGGGACAGGACGGGACAGGACAGGACAGGACAGGACAGGACAGGACAGGACAGGACAGGGACAGGGACAGGGACAGGGACAGGGACAGGGACAGGGACATGACATGACATGACATGACATGACAGGGACCTATAGGACAAGGACAGGACAGGGACAGGACAGGGACAGGATAGGGACAGGACAGGGACAGGACAGGGACAGGACAGGGACAGGACAGGGACAGGACAGGGACAAGACAGGGACAGTACAGGGACAGTACAGGGACAGGACAGGGACAGGACAGGGACAGGGCAGGGACAGGACAGGGACAGGACAGGGACAGGACAGGACATGGCATGACATGACAGGGACATCGACAAGGACAAGGACAGGACAGGGACAGGACAGGAACAGGACAGGGACAGGACAGGGACAGGACAGGGACAGGACAGGGACAGGCCAGGGACAGGACAGGGACAGGACAGGGACAGGACAGGAAATGGACAGGAAAGGGACAGGAAAGGGGCAGGAAAGGGACAGGAAAGGGACAGGAAATGGACAGGAAAGGGACAGGAAAAGGACAGGAAAGGGACAGGAAAGGGACAGGAAAGGGACAGGAAAGGGACAGGAAAGGGACAGGAAAGGGACAGGAAAGGGACGGGGCAGGACAGAACAGGGACAGGACAGGACAGGACAAGGACAGGACAGGACAGGGACAGGACAGGGACAGGACAGGGACAGGACAAGGACATGAGAGGGACAGGAGAGGGACAGGAGAGGGACAGGACAGGGACAGGACAGGGACAGGACAGGGACAGGACAGAGACAGGACAGGGACAGGACAGGGACAGGACAGGGACAGGACAGGGACAGGACAGGGACAGGACAGGGACAGGACAGGACAGTACAGGGACAGGACAGGACAGGGACAGGACAGGACAGGGACAGGACAGGGACAGGACAGGGACAGGACAGGGACAGGACAGGGACAGGACAGGGACAGGACAGGGACAGGACAGGGACAGGACCGGACAGGACAGGACAGGGACATGACAGGGGCATGACAGCGGCAGGACAGGGACAGGACAGGGACAGGACAGGGACAGGGCAGGGACAGGACAGGGACAGGACAGGGACAGGACAGGGACAGGACAGGGGCAGGACAGGGACAGGGAAGGGACAGGGACAGGAAAGAGACAGGAAAGGGACAGGAAAGGGACAGGAAAGGGACAGGAAAAGGACAGGAAAGGGACAGGAAAGGGATAGGAAAGGGACAGGAAAGGGACAGGAAAGGGGCAGGAAAGGGACAGGAAAGGGACAGGAAAGGGACAGGAAAGGGACAGGAAAGGAACAGGAAAGGGACAGGAAAGGGACAGGAAAGGGACAGGAAAGGGACGGGGCAGGACATGACAGGGACAGGGACAGGACAGGGACAGGACAGGGACAGGACAGGGACAGGACAGGGACAGGAGAGGGACAGGACAGGGACAGGACAGGGGCATGACAGGGACAGAACAGGGACAGGACAGGGACAGGACAGGGACAGGACAGGGACAGGACAGGGACAGGGCAGGACAGGGACAGGACATGACAGAGACATGGACAGGACAGGGACAGGACAGGACAGGGACAGGACAGGGACAGGACAGGGACAGGACAGGGACAGGACAGGGACATGACAGGGACAGGACCGGACAGGGACATGACAGAGACAGGACAGGGGCAGGACAGGGACAGGACAGGGACAGGACAGGGACAGGACAGGGACAGGACAGGGACAGGACAGGGACAGGACAGGGACAGGAAAGGGACAGGAAAGGGACAGGAAAGGGACAGGAAAATGACAGGAAAGGGGCAGGAAAGGGACAGGAAAGGGACAGGAAAGGGACAGGAAAGGGGCAGGAAATGGACAAGACAGGGACGGGACAGGACAGGACAGGACAGGACAGGACAGGGACAGGGACAGGGACAGGGACAGGGACAGGGACAGGGACAGGACAGGACAGGACAGGGACAGGGACAGGGACAGGGACAGGGACAGGACAGGACATGACAGGACAGGACAGGACAGGGACAGGACAGGGACAGGACATGGGCAGGACAGGGACAGGACAGGGGCAGGACAGGACATGGACATGGACATGACAGGGACAGGACAGGACAGGACAGGACAGGGACACGACAGGGACAGGACAGGGACAGGACAGGGGCAGGACAGGGACAGGACAGGAAAGGGACAGGAAAGTGACAGGAAAGGGACAGGAAAGAAACAGGAAAAGGACAGGAAAGGGACAGGAAAGGGACAGGAAAGGGACAGGAAAGGGACAGGAAAGGGACAGGAAAGGGACAGGAAAGGGGGAGGAAAGGGACAGGAACGGGGCAGGAAATGGACAAGACAGGGACGGGACAGGACAGGACAGGACAGGACAGGACAGGGACAGGGACAGGGACAGACAGGGACAGGGACAGGGACAGGACAGGGACAAGACAGGGGCATGACAGGGACAGGACAGGGACAGGGACAGGACAGGGACAGGGACAGGGACAGGACAGGGACAGGACAGGGACAGGACAGGGACAGGACAGGGACAGGACAGGGACAGGACAGGGACAGGACAGGGATAGGACAGGGACAGGACAGGGACAGGACAGGGACAGGACAGGGACAGGACAGGGACAGGACAGGGACAGGACAGGGACAGGACAGGGACAGGGCAGGGACAGGGCAGCGACAGGACATTACAGGGACAGGACAGGGACAGGGACAGGGACAGAGACAGGACATGACAGGACAGGGACAGGGCAGGACAGGGACATGACAGGGACATGACAGGACAAGGACAGGACAGGACAGGAAAGGGACAGGAAAGGGACAGGAAAGGGACAGGAAAGGGACAGGAAATGGACAAGACAGGGACGGGACAGGACAAGACAGGGCAGGACAGGGACAGGGACAGGGACAGGGGCAGGGGCAGGGACAGGGACAGGGACAGGGACAGGGACAGGGACAGGGACAGGGACAGGGACAGGGACAGGGACAGGGACATGGGCAGGACAGGACAGGACAGGACAAGGACAGGGCAGGACAGGGGCATGGCAGGACAAGGACAGGACAGGGACAGGACAGGGACAGGACAGGGACAGGACAGGGACGGGACAGGGACAGGACAGGGACAGGACAGGGACAGGACAGGGACAGGACAGGGACAGGACAGGGAAAGGACAGGACAGGGACAGGACAGGGTCAGGACAGGGACAGGACAGGGACAGGACATGACAGGACAGGGACAGGACAGGGACAGGACAGGGACAGGACAGGGACAGGGACAGGACAGAGACAGGGACAGGACAGGGACAGGGACAGGGACAGAGACAGGACAGGACAGGACAGTGACAGGGCAGGACAGAGACATGACAGGACAAGGACAAGGACAGGACAGGCACAGGACAGGGCAGGGGCAGGACAGGGACAGGACATGGACAGGACAGGGACAGGACAGGGACAGGACAGGGACAGAACAAGGACAGGACATGGACAGGACAGGGATAGGACAGGGACAGGACAGGGGCAAGACAGGGACAGGACAGGGACAGGACAGGGACAGGACAGGGACAGGACAGGGACAGGACAGGGACAGGGACAGGACAGGACAGGGACAGGACAGGACAGGGACAGGACAGGGCAGGGACAGGACAGGGACAGGACAGGGACAGGACAGGGACAGGACAGGGACAGGACAGGGACAGGGACAGGACAGGGACAGGACAGGGACAGGACAGGACAGGACAGAACAGGGGCAGGGCAGTGACAGGACAGGACAGGGACAGGACAGGGACAGGACAGGGACAGGACAGCCACAGGACAGGGACAGGACAGGGACAGGACAGGACAGGACAGGACAGGGACAGGACAGGACTGTGCAGGATAGGACAGGACAGGACAGGACAGGACAGGACAGGACAGGACAGGACAGGGACAGAACAGGACAGGACAGGACAGGACTGTGCAGGACAGTACAGGACAGGACAGGACAGGACAGGACAGGACAGGGACAGGACAGGACAGGACAGGGACAGGACAGGGACAGGACAATGACAGGACAGGACAGGGACAGGACAGGGACAGGACAGGACAGGACAGGACAGGACAGGGATAGGACAGGGACAGGACAGGGACAGGACAGGACAGGACAGGGACAGGACAGGGACAGGACAGGGACAGGACAGGACAGGACAGGGACAGGACAGGGACAGGATAGGGACAGGACATGACAGGACAGGACAGGACAGGACAGGACAGGACAGGACAGGGCAGGACAGGACAGGGACAGGACAGGGACAGGACAGGACAGGGACAGGGACAGGACAGGACAGGACAGGGACAGGACAGGGACAGGACAGGACAGGACAGGACAGGGACAGGGACAGGACAGGGACAGGACAGGGACAGGACAGGGACAGGACAGGGACAGGACAGGGACAGGACAGGGACAGGACAGGGACAGGACAGGGACAGGACAGGGACAGGACAGGACAGGACAGGGCAGGGCAGGACAGGACAGGGACAGGACAGGACAGGACAGGACAGGACAGGACAGGACAGGACAGGGACAGGACAGGACAGGACAGGGACAGGACAGGGACAGGACAGGACAGGACAGGACAGGACAGGACAGGACAGGGCAGGGCAGGGCAGGACAGGACAGGGACAGGACAGGGACAGGACAGGGACAGGACAGGGACAGGACAGGGACAGGACAGGACAGGACAGGACAGGACAGGGCAGGGCAGGACAGGACAGGGACAGGACAGGGACAGGACAGGACAGGACAGGACAGGACAGGACAGGACAGGGACAGGACAGGACAGGACAGGGACAGGACAGGACAGGACAGGGCAGGGCAGGACAGGACAGGGCAGGACAGGACAGGGACAGGACAGGGACAGGACAGGGACAGGACAGGACAGGACAGGACAGGACAGGACAGGACAGGACAGGACAGGGACAGGACAGGGATAGGACAGGACAGGACAGGACAGGACAGGACAGGGACAGGACAGGGACAGGACAGGGACAGGACAGGGACAGGACAGGGACAGGACAGGGACAGGACAGGGACAGGACAGGGAGGGAGGGGGGCAGGCATTAGTCACTTCAGCTGTTACTTTACCAGGGATTTGATGCACTAGAAGGCAGTCAAGATTAGTGTAGCATGAATAGCGTGCTTCGATTCGAAGCAGTTGAATGGGAGTTTGTTGGTTCGCTAACGTTAGAACCGCGCTCGCTGCCAGAAGGGTTACACATCTGTGGAGTGTGTCAGGCGGTTTACGCTATATCTGTCAGCAGCACCACCGTGTTGACTGTTGTCTCTATTTACCATGGTATGTGTAAATGAGTGATAAACACAACATTATGTGGTGGCAGGGGGCGTGGATGTCTCCGTGGTAAACGAAGAGAATAAACCCACTCATCCATGTGTCGTGATAAAACAACTATAGACAGTAATGTGCTGCATTTTTCAAACAAATACTGCTATTATGATTGATCCCGTCACCAACTTAGCTGACCTCTGTCAATCTCTCTTGACCGGTGTTGACCTGTGCTGACCTGTGCTGACCCGTGCTGACCTGTTTCGACCTGTGCTGACCTGTGCTGACCCGTGCTGACCTGTGCTGACCTGTGCTGACCTGTGCTGACCTGTGCTGACCTCTGCTGACCTGTGCTGACCTGTGCTGACCTGTGCTGACCTGTGCTGACCCGTGATGACCCGTGCTGACCTGTGCTGACCTGTGCTGACCTGTGCTGACCTGTGCTGACCTGTGCTGACCCGTGCTGACCTGCCCTGGCCTGTCCTGACCTGCGCTGACCTCGCAGATGAGGAATGTGACGGGTTTCATTGCGAAAAGAACGGTTTCTGCATCCCCGACCGATTGCGCTGCAACATGCGCTCCAACTGTGGCGTCGCAGACATCAGCGACGAGACGGGATGTGAGTACACGACCGGAGCTGAGCTGGGCTGGGATGAGCTGAGCTGAGCTGAGCTGAGCTGAGCTGAGCTGAGCTGAGCTGAGCTGGGCTGAGCTGAGCTGAGCTGAGCTGAGCTGAGCTGAGCTGAGCTGAGCTGAGCTGAGCTGAGCTGAGCTGGGCTGGGCTGGACTGGGTTAGGTTGGGCTGAGCTGAGCTGAGCTGGGATGTGCTTGGCTGGGCTGGGTTTGGCTGGGCTGAGCTGAGCTGTGCTTGGCTGGGTTGTGCTTGGCTGGGCTCAACTTGGCTGAGCTGGGCTGAGCTGGGCTGGGCTGGGCTGGGCTGGGCTGGGCTGGGCTGGGTTGGGCTGATCTGGGCTGGGTTGGGCTGGGCTGAGCTGAGCTGGGCTGAGCTGGGTTTGGCTGAGCTGGGCTGGGGTAAGGTGGGATTCGAGCTGAATGACTGGAGCTGAACTATGTTGTAAAGCTGAAACGACCAGCGAGGGCTGAATATCGAGAGCGCAACAGAGCAGGCAGGCAGGTAGTGGCAACACGTTGATTGACGGTTGTGAACTGTTCAGTTCTGCACTCAAAACGATGAAACATATAAATACCACAAACGTCGACTTCTTATTGTGATGTTACTATAGCGACTAATCACTATATCATAAGCACTTGCTTTTGAGTCTTATGTGCTCATTCATACCCTGCCCTCCCCTGACTTCCTGCCCACCCTGACGGTTGCCGGCTCTCCTCTGCTGGCAGGCGCCACCGCTGCTGAGGTGGACGTTTTCATGCTGCTGGGCGTCGTGCTGGCGATCGTGGCGGTGGCTGGGCTGGCGCTGTGCGTCTGGTGCCGCCGCCGCGGCCAGAACCGCCACGTGCGCCACCCCACGTCGCCCTCGCACCGGCACGTCCACGTGTGTGACCACCTGGGCTCGCGGCTCTCCACGATGGACACCGTATGAGGCACGTGGAGGTTCGGCGGCAGCGGGCAGTCCAGCGTCGCCTCGTCGCTCGGCACATTGTAGGCGCGAGGCGGGGTCTGTGGGTGTCAAGCACACGCCTGGGGGGTATGTCTGATGGCATGCCTGAAGGCATACCCGGGGTAGGCCTAGGGCACTCCAGATGGCACACCTGAGAATATGCCTGAGGGTTGGTCTGAGGACATGCCTGAGGATATGCCTGAGCCATACTTGAGGGCATGCCTGACGGCAAGGTGAGGGCATGCTTGGTTGGTCAGACGGTACGCTGCAGGTGCGGCAGAGATCACGCCGAGGTCACGCCGAGGTCACGCCGAGGTCACGCCGAGGTCACGCCGAGAGGACGCCGAGGTCACGCCGAGGTCACGCCGAGAGGACGCCGAGAGGACGCCGAGAGGACGCCGGAGCAGTGAAGCCTGGATCGGCGCGTTTGGGAGCATATTAGATGCCTCGCTGGAGGTCACGTCAGAGGCAAGAAAGGTCATGCCAGAAGAACGAATGGCTTTGGACGCACGTGGTGATGCACAAGGTGCATGGACAAATGGCTGGCTGGTGCTCAGTCAGGCGGGCTGGAATGGTTGGAAGCCGTGAAACACAGACTTGTGCGAGTGTCTTGGTGGCGTGGTGGAGTTGGAGTGCTCAAGGTCAGGAATATGGTGCCAAAGAAGTATGGAGAGCTTATTGGCGTTCTCCTGGGGAAGACGGTGTTCCAGGCAGTAAGGTTATATATGGGGAGTTGGTTGCATTCAGGAATGGTGTCTTGGGAGGTGTCTGAAGCTCGGCGGGTCAGTGCGTACTGAAAGACATCACGATGAACCTCGCGATACGTGTTCTTCATTGAAGACCTGCGTTTCTGGAGCGCGAGGAGTGACCTCGCCTCATGCGTGACCGGACCTGGAGTGACCGAACAGAGTGACCTGACGACCTGGTCTCGGGCGACCGACCTATCCTGGGGCGACCTGACCTCGGGTGGCCTGGCCTGGGGCGAACTGTCCTGGAGTGATCTGCCTGGGGCGACCTGCCCTGGAGTGATCTGCCTGGGGCGATCTGCCCTGGAGTGATCTGCCTGGGGCGACCTGTCCTGGAGTGATCTGCCTGGGGTAACTTGGACCGATCTGCTCTCGGGTGACCTGGCATGGAACAACCGGGTCTTGGCCGACCTGGCTACCTCGTCGGGAGCGACCTGCCCTCGGGTGACCTGACCTGGGGCGCCCCGCCGACCTGGCCTGGCCTGGACCTATCGCCGCCGCCAACCCTCAGAAATCTACTCTTGGAGCCCGCACAACCGCCTGAAGCCGGACGACAGTCGGGAAAGACAGGCGAACAGACAGACAATCAACAATGCATACATACTCGATTGTGGCGGCGATTCGCTGGAACTGGGAGTCACAGACAGTGGGACGTGGCAATCTCAACAATGTGGCAATCTCTAACGTGGCAATCTCAACCAGCGACGGGCGAGGTATGCCAAACTGGTGCCAAAGCCAAATGGGAGCCAAAGCGGAGCTAAAACGTGGACAAAGAGGAGCCAAACAGGCGCCAAAGTGAAGTGGGCGTTTCAAAATGTGCTATACCAGTTCAGATCGGAATCTAAATGGTGCTATCGGTTGGCGCGACATGGTGAATTGGTGAGATTTGTCAACCCTGTGTGTGTTTGTGTGAGTGTTGCTCGCTCCGGTGGAATAACTCCTCTGGCGGCCGCTAGGGGACGATCTGGCGCCTCTGTCAGCGTGGCTGTTGGGCAGTGAAGTTGTTGACGAAAATGATATTGACCAGGCTATTTCTCGGTGAAGGTTTCTGCAATATCCCAGTTTACGGGTACGGTACATTGGTTATCTGCGATTTATGTTCGCATGATTGTTTATATCAGTTCGTCAGAGGAGCGTAGAATGCAGATGTAATATGTGTATCCATGTTGGATCATACGGAAACACACGCAATCAACGCGCTGAAGCACAATGCGTGGTGTTGTGTAAGCCTATGGAAGTTCGGGATATTCCCTTGGCACCTATGAAGCAACCCAAAAGCTATAAGGCATCAGATGCAGGCCTGCAAAGTGAACTGCCTTGTAGCTGCAATGGCCCATCTAACTGAAAGTGTTAAGAATCTTTAATGTCGGTTTTGCAATTCAAAGCTAGTTCCCCTGTGTGGATCTCTGCTCAGTACGTTGACAGACGACCACCACAAAATAGGGCTCATTGGTCAATAATATGAATTGGGCCTCCCCAATGGAACTTTTACCTACATCACGATTCGAAGTATTCAATTGAGTGGTATGTATTGGCATTATTATAATGGAAAATGTTGGCTTACGATCAATGGATCAACAAACTTAACACGTTCAAACGGCAAAATTGTATGTAGATTCTTGGCGCAATTAGACTGGGGAGTGGAACCAGCTGATAGTTAGGACAACATTTCAGTTGTATTGTTCTTCACTTTCGTAATTGCAATGACACTTGTGAAATCACGATGCGAGCAATCAACAACCATAGGTATGTAGAGACGTGGAAATAACAACTCGCCTCATCTTTCGCACTGGTAGCGCCCTCTATAACGCCAAATTGTCCGATGCTGCTGCCACCTGTGGCAGGTTTGGGAATGTTACCTATGATTGTGGTCGATAGGTGGTGCTCAAGTCATCGATGTGATGGCGTTAGTTGCGTTGACCGGGGTGAGACGGCTTTGATGTGGACTGAATGGTGCATTGCAGAGAACAGTGTTTTGTGAGCAGACTGGTAGGGTTTGGCTGATGTTCCCATATCTCATTTTGTAGCGCACGCAAGCTGCGGTGGTTCTTATCGATATGTGCGACTGTCAAAGTGAGCTGAGGCTTATCCAACGGCTGGGTTTCTAAAGATGGTGTTTCGCATGTTGCCTGACAAAATGATCGACAAAATGTAGGTTTTTAGCGTAAGATGTTACAAAACTGTTGACATGTTTGCACAAATATTGTTGCAAGTTCATGCTGGCATGTTTCCAATCATGGTTACCTATCCTATCCTACCTTACAGAAAATGCATTTCGGAACATTTCGGAAACATTTGAACATTACTCACTATCATTACTTACAGCCTTCTATAGAAGGCTTCTATAGAAGGCTATATGGGTATACCGGATACCTACTGGGCTGCTCCTTCATCTTCGCTGGATTAAAACGCTTAGCATTCGCTCAATCCTTGGTGCCGCTTTTGAAACGGATCTCCCAGTGTTTGGAACAATTGGCTTGGCAAACAACTCGCTTGGAACAACATCTACGAATATACCGAGAGGTGGTGATGTGGTATTTTTACCTGCCGGTGTGTGCCGTTGGGATGGTGATGTGGTATTTTTACCGGCCGGTGTAGCCGTTAGGATGGTGATGGTATTAGCCATTAGGTGTATGCCAACATCTGAAAAATCACAGCTAGCCTTACTGATTGCCGTTTTGCAGAAATATTATACAGATGCATTCATCCATTCATTGCACGAAAAAGCTAGTTAACTTGAGTAATGTGGTACCTAATGGCTCGTTCTTGGCGACATTTGCATGTTTTCGATGGTTTGCCTACCTATTCAAGTAGCGGAAAGCTATTGTTATTAACAAGCCCGGGGATAAAATCAACATTGTTCGACGGTGGAAAATATTGCAAAAATAAAAGGAAATAAAACTGACTGATAAAAACGTATACGTAAAAGACGAAACAAGGCAACAATCATAACTGGAAGCTGATGATAGAGTCGAAACAAGGCATCTAACACCATAAGACATCTAACATCATAAGACAACTAGCGCCATATAACAAGACATATAACATCATAACAAGACATCTAACATCATAACAAGACATCTAACATCATAACAAGACATCTAACATCATATAACAAGACATATAACATCATAACAAGACATATAAAATCATAACAAGACATCTAACATCATAACAAGACATATAACATCATAACAAGACATATAACATCATAACAAGACATATGCCGTGTTTATATTCATCATAACAATACATCTAACATCATAACAAGACATCTAACATCATATAACAAGACATCTAACATCATAACAAGACATCTAACATCATAACAAGACATCTAACATCATAACAAGACATATAACATCATAACAAGACATATGCCGTGTTTATATTCATCATAACAATACATCTAACATCATAACAAGACATCTAACATCATAACAATACATCTAACATCATAACAAGACATCTAACATCATAACAAGACATATAACATCATAACAAGACATATGCCGTGTTTATATTCATCATAACAATACATCTAACATCATAACAAGACATCTAACATCATAACAAGACATCTAACATCATAACAATACATCTAACATCATAACAATACATCTAACATCATAACAAGACATCTAACATCATAACAAGACATCTAACATCATATAACAAGACATATAACATCATAACAAGACATATAAAATCATAACAAGGCATTTAACATCATAACAAGACATCTAACATCATATAACAAGACATCTAACATCATAACAATACATCTAACATCATAACAAGACATCTAACATCATATAACAAGACATATAACATCACAACAAGACATATAAAATCATAACAAGACATCTAACACCATATAACAAGACATATAACATCATAACAAGACATATAAAATCATAACAAGACATCTAACATCATAACAAGACATCTAACATCATATAACAAGACATATAACATCATAACAAGACATATAAAATCATAACAAGACATCTAACATCATAACAAGACATCTAACATCATATAACAAGACATCTAACATCATAACAATACATCTAACATCATAACAAGACATATGCCGTGTTTATATTCATCATAACAATACATCTAACATCATAACAAGACATATAACATCATAACAAGACATCTAACATCATAACAAGACATCTAACATCATAACAAGACATATGCCGTGTTTATATTCATCATAACAATACATCCAACATCATAACAAGACATATAACATCATAACAAGACATCTAACATCATAACAAGACATATAACATCATAACAAGACATATGCCGTGTTTATATTCATCATAAAAATACATCTAACATGATAACAAGACATATAACATCATAACAAGACATCTAACATCATAACAAGACATCTAACATCATAACAAGACATATAACATCATAACAAGACATATAACATCATAACAAGACATCTAACATCATAACAAGACATCTAACATCATAACAAGACATATGCCGTGTTTATATTCATCATAACAATACATCTAACATCATAACAAGACATATAACATCATAACAAGACATCTAACATCATAACAAGACATATAACATCATAACAAGACATCTAACATCATATAACAAGACATCTAACATCATAACAATACATCTAACATCATAAAAAGACATATGCCGTGTTTATATTCATCATAGCAATACATCTAACACCATAACAAGACATATAACATCATAAAAAGACATATGCCGTGTTTATATTCATCATAGCAATACATCTAACATCATAACAAGACATCTAACATCATAACAAGACATATAACATCATAACAAGACATATAACATCATAACAAGACATCTAACATCATAACAAGACATCTAACATCATAATACAAGACATCTAACATCATAACAAGACATCTAACATCATAACAAGACATCTAACATCATAATACAAGACATCTAACATCATAACAAGACATCTAACATCATAACAAGACATCTAACATCATAACAAGACATCTAACATCATAACAAGACATCTAACATCATAACAAGACATCTAACATCATAACAAGACATCTAACATCATAACAAGACATCTAACATCATAACAAGACATCTAACATCATAACAAGACATCTAACATCATAACAAGACATCTAACATCATAACAAGACATCTAACATCATAACAAGACATCTAACATCATAACAAGACATCTAACATCATAACAAGACATCTAACATCATAACAAGACATCTAACATCATAACAAGACATCTAACATCATAACAAGACATCTAACATCATAACAAGACATCTAACATCATAACAAGACATCTAACATCATAACAAGACATCTAACATCATAACAAGACATCTAACATCATAACAAGACATCTAACATCATAACAAGACATCTAACATCATAACAAGACATCTAACATCATAACAAGACATATGCCGTGTTTATATTCATCATAACAATACATCTAACATCATAACAAGACATCTAACATCATAACAAGACATCTAACATCATAACAAGACATCTAACATCATAACAAGACATATGCCGTGTTTATATTCATCATAACAATACATCTAACATCATAACAAGACACCTAACATCATAACAAGACATCTAACATCATAACAAGACATATGCCGTGTTTATATTCATCATAACAAGACATCTAAAATCATAACAAGACATATGCCGTGTTTATATTCATCATAACAATACATCTAACATCATAACAAGACATCTAACATCATAACAAGACATCTAACATCATAACAAGACATCTAACATCATAACAAGACATATGCCGTGTTTATATTCATCTTAACAATACATCTAACATCATAACAAGACATCTAACATCATAACAAGACATCTAACATCATAACAAGACATATGCCGTGTTTATATTCATCATAACAAGACATCTAACATCATAACAAGACATCTAACATCATAACAAGACATCTAACATCATAACAAGATATCTAACATCATAACAAGACATCTAACATCATAACAAGACATCTAACATCATAACAAGCCATCTAACATCATAACAAGCCATCTAACATCATAATACAAGACATCTAACATCATAACAAGACATCTAACATCATAACAAGACATCATAACTGGAAGCTGATGATAGAGTGCATTGATATCCCAAATCCAGAACATTAAATATTCCAGTCCAACAACTAGGTATTTTTTTTTGCTTTCAGACTTAAGCTATTTATGCTTAGGCTTAAGTAAAAGAAGGCTTTCAAACTAAGCTGTTGTCAATATAACATAATCGAAATTACTGTTAACATATCTCGTAAAACACTAAATCGTCCTAAAACGGCATCCAATCGAGCAGAGTAACAATGAGCGATGCCACCACTACGGACAGTACGGACACCACCACTACCGACAGTACGGACACCACCACTACGGACAGTACGGACACCACCACTACGGACAGTACGGACACCACCACTACGGACAGTACGGACATCACCACTACGGACAGTACGGACACCACCACTACGGACAGTACGGACACCACCACTACCGACAGTACGGACAGTACGGACACCACCACTACGGACAGTACGGACACCACCACTACGGACAGTACGGACACCACCACTACCGACAGTACGGACACCACCACTACTAATCGAGCACCGTGACTGCATCAAGGTGTATCGAGCCCTCACAGACCAAAATACCCCATCCGCAGTAAGAGCAATGTTCACCCCCCGATCAGATGTTGCCATGCGGGACACCAGGCTGACGGACACGGCGCAACTCCACCTGCCGAGGGTACGGCTGACCGGCACTCAGCGCTCATTTGTGTACAGAGCAGCGGCCGCATGGAACACTCTTCCAACAGAGACCATGAATGCCCAAACTCTGGGGAGCTTCAAAGTGGCACTACGAAAACGAAAGCCTCATCAGTAAACTGTCATCTGTATTGCACTATGAAATGGATGTATCTTCCTGTATATTATAGGGTATTGTGCTATGTGTGAACCTATGTATATGCTGCCTAACCTATGTAGAAGCTGTCAAACCGATGTCCCGAAAAACTATGTTCGCATGGATGGACTGGTTAATACAATACAATACACCGACAGTACGGACACCACCACTACCGACAGTACGGACACCACCACTACGGACAGTACGGACACCACCACTACGGACAGTACGGACACCACCACTACGGACAGTACGGACACCACCACTACCGACAGTACGGACACCACCACTACGGACAGTACGGACACCACCACTACGGACAGTACGGACACCACCACTACGGACAGTACGGACACCACCACTACGGACAGTACGGACACCACCACTACGGACAGTACGGACACCACCACTACGGACAGTACGGACACCACCACTACCGACAGTACGGACACCACCACTACGGACAGTACGGACACCACCACTACGGACAGTACGGACACCACCACTACGGACAGTACGGACACCACCACTACGGACAGTATGGACACCACCACTACGGACAGTACAGACACCACCACTACGGACAGTACGGACACCACCACTACGGACAGTACGGACACCACCACTACGGACAGTACGGACTCCACCACTACGGACAGTACGGACACCACCACTACGGACAGCACGGACACCACCACTACGGACAGTACGGACACCACCACTACGGACAGTACGGACACCACCACTACGTACAGTACGGACACCACCACTACGGACAGTACGGACACCACCACTACCGACAGTACGGACACCACCACTACCGACAGTACGGACACCACCACTACGGACAGTACGGACACCACCACTACGGACAGTACGGACACCACCACTACGGACAGTACGGACACCACCACTACGGACAGTACGGACACCACCACTACGGACAGTACGGACACCACCACTACGGACAGTACGGACACCACCACTACGGACAGTACGGACACCACCACTACGGACAGTACGGACACCACCACTACGGACAGTACGGACACCACCACTACGGACAGTACGGACACCACCACTACGGACAGTACGGACACCACCACTACGGACAGTACGGACACCACCACTACGGACAGTACGGACACCACCACTACGGACAGTACGGACACCACCACTACGTACAGTACGGACACCACCACTACGGACAGTACGGACACCACCACTACCGACAGTGCGGACACCACCACTACCGACAGTACGGACACCACCACTACGGACAGTACGGACACCACCACTACGGACAGTACGGACACCACCACTACGGACAGTACGGACACCACCACTACGGACAGTACGGACACCACCACTACGGACAGTATGGACACCACCACTACCGACAGTACGGACACCACCACTACCGACAGTACGGACACCACCACTACGGACAGTACGGACAGTACGGACACCACCACTACAGACACCACCACTACAGACAGTACGGACACCACCACTACCGACAGTACGGACACCACCACTACCGACAGTACGGACACCACCACTACCGACAGTACGGACACCACCACTACGGACAGTACGGACACCACCACTACGGACAGTACGGACACCACCACTACGGACAGTACAGACACCACCACTACGGACAGTACGGACACCACCACTACGGACAGTACGGACACCACCACTACGGACAGTACGGACAGTACGGACACCACCACTACCGACAGTACGGACACCACCACTACGGACAGTACGGACACCACCACTACGGACAGTACAGACACCACCACTACGGACAGTACGGACAACACCACTACGGACAGTACGGACACCACCACTACGGACAGTACGGACAGTACGGACACCACCACTATGGACAGTACAGACACCACCACTACCGACAGTACGGACACCACCACTACGGACAGTACGGACACCACCACTACGGACAGTACGGACACCACCACTACAGACACCACCAATACGGACAGTACGGACACCACCACTACGGACAGTACGGACACCACCACTACCGACAGTACGGACACCACCACTACCGACAGTACGGACACCACCAATACAGACACCACCACTACGGACAGTACGGACACCACCACTACGGACAGTACAGATACCACCACTACGGACAGTACAGACACCACCACTACGGACAGTACGGACACCACCACTACGGACAGTACGGACACCACCACTACGGACAGTACGGACACCACCACTACGGACAGTACGGACACCACCACTACAGACACCACCACTACGGACAGTACGGACACCACCACTACGGACAGTACGGACACCACCACTACCGACAGTACGGACACCACCACTACGGACAGTACGGACAGTACGGACACCACCACTACGGACAGTACGGACACCACCACTACCGACAGTACGGACACCACCACTACGGACAGTACAGATACCACCACTACGGACAGTACAGACACCACCACTACGGACAGTACGGACACCACCACTACGGACAGTACGGACACCACCACTACGGACAGTACGGACACCACCACTACGGACAGTACGGACACCACCACTACCGACAGTACGGACACCACCACTACGGACAGTACGGACACCACCACTACCGACAGTACGGACACCACCACTACCGACAGTATGGACACCACCACTACGGACAGTACGGACAGTACGGACACCACCACTACGGACAGTACGGACACCACCACTACCGACAGTACGGACACCACCACTACGGACAGTACGGACACCACCACTACGGACAGTACGGACACCACCACTACGGACAGTACGGACACCACCACTACCGACAGTACAGACACCACCACTACAGACAGCACCACTACGGACAGTACGGACACCACCACTACGGTCAGTACGGACAGTACGGACACCACCACTACGGACAGTACAGACACCACCACTACCGACAGTACGGACACCACCACTACCGACAGTACGGACACCACCACTACTGACAGTACGGACAGTACGGACACCACCACTACGGACAGTACGGACACCACCACTACGGACAGTACGGACACCACCACTACCGACAGTACGGACACCACCACTACGGACAGTACGGACACCACCACTACGGACAGTACGGACACCACCACTACGGACAGTACGGACACCACCACTACAGACAGTACGGACACCACCACTACGGACAGTACGGACACCACCACTATGGACAGTACGGACACCACCACTACCGACAGTACGGACACCACCACTACGGACAGTACGGGCACCACCACTACGGACAGTACAGACACCACCACTACGGACAGTACGGACAGTACGGACACCACCACTACGGACAGTACAGACACCACCACTACTGACAGTACGGACAGTACGGACACCACCACTACGGACAGTACGGACACCACCACTACGGACAGTACGGACACCACCACTACTGACAGTACGGACACCACCACTACGGACAGTACGGACACCACCACTACGGACAGTACGGACACCACCACTACCGACAGTACGGACACCACCACTACCGACAGTACGGACACCACCACTACGGACAGTACGGACACCACCACTACGGACAGTACGGACACCACCACTACGGACAGTACGGACACCACCACTACCGACAGTACGGACACCACCACTACCGACAGTATGGACACCACCACTACGGACAGTACGGACACCACCACTACGGACAGTATGGACACCACCACTACGGACAGTACGGACACCACCACTACGGACAGTACGGACACCACCACTACAGACACCACCACTACGGACAGTACGGACACCACCACTACGGACAGTACGGACACCACCACTACGGACAGTACGGACACCACCACTACCGACAGTACGGACACCACCACTACGGACAGTATGGACACCACCACTACCGACAATGCGGACACCACCACTACCGACAGTATGGACACCACCACTACGGACAGTACGGACACCACCACTACGGACAGTACGGACACCACCACTACGGACACTACGGACACCACCACTACGGACAGTACGGACACCACCACTACGGACAGTGCGGACACCACCACTACCGACAGTATGGACACCACCACTACCGACAGTGCGGACACCACCACTACCGACAGTATGGACACCACCACTACCGACAGTGCGGACACCACCACTACCGACAGTATGGACACCACCACTACCGACAGTGCGGACACCACCACTACCGACAGTATGGACACCACCACTACGGACAGTACGGACACCACCACTACGGACAGTACGGACACCACCACTACCGACAGTACGGACACCACCACTACGGACAGTATGGACACCACCACTACCGACAGTGCGGACACCACCACTACCGACAGTATGGACACCACCACTACGGACAGTACGGACACCACCACTACGGACAGTACGGACACCACCACTACGGACAGTATGGACACCACCACTACGGACAGCACGGACACCACCACTACGGACAGTACGGGCACCACCACTACGGACAGTACGGACACCACCACTACGTACAGTACGGACACCACCACTACGGACACTACGGACACCACCACTACGGACAGTACGGACACCACCACTACGGACAGTACGGACACCACCACTACAGACAGTACAGACAGCACCACTACGGACAGTACAGACACCACCACTAAGGACAGTAGACACCACCACTACGGACAGTACGGACACCACCACTACGGACAGTACGGACAGTACGGAAACCACCACTACGGACAGTACGGACAGTACGGACACCACCACTACGGACAGTACGGACAGTACGGACACCACCACTACGGACAGTACGGACACCACCACTACGGACAGTACGGACACCACCACTACGGACAGTACGGACAGTGTCACCACCACTACGGACAGTACGGACACCACCACTACGGACAGTACGGACACCACCACTACGGACAGTACGGACAGTAGACACCACCACTACGGACAGTACGGACACCACCACTACGGACAGTACGGACACCACCACTACGGACAGTACGGACACCACCACTACGGACAGTACGGACACCACCACTACGGACAGTACGGACACCACCACTACGGACAGTACGGACACCACCACTACGGACAGTACGGACACCACCACTACGGACAGTACGGACACCACCACTACGGACAGTACGGACAGTACGGACACCACCTCTACGGACAGTACGGACACCATCACTACGGACAGTACGGACACTACCACTACGGACAGTACGGACAGTGTCACCACCACTACGGACAGTACGGACACCACCACTACGGACAGTACGGACACCACCACTACGGACAGTACAGACACCACCACTACGGACAGTACGGACTCCACCACTACGGACAGTACGGGCACCACCACTACGGACAGTACGGACGCCACCACTACGGACAGTACGGACACCACAACTACGGACAGTACGGACAGTGTCCGTACAAGTTGGCGAACCTCCAACAACTTGTGCGGACTGTCCGTGCAAGTTTGCGGAACCATTTGAAGTTGCAAAATTAGAGATATCGATACCTGAAATGTTTATATTCGAATTATCTTCAGGTGGACTATGTGTGACGAATCGAGACGAATTACCTCTATTCATGGAACTTATTGCACAACAGAAAACAAACAAAAAATATTGTCCCCTCCTCAACTTGAACGCACAAATGGCCAGTTGGAATGAAATGTTAACGTTTTTCGTCTGGAGTTCGGAATTGGAAAGTCAACAGCTCAAGTCAACAGCTGACGTATGAGCGAAAATGGCGAGAGGCATTGACATTTTGCCCTTGTCATTGATAAAACATTTAGCCGTTTAGTGAGCGGTGCTTGATGTGAAAGCGAAAGTTTGGGGACGATATTAGCGGTAGTTTACGAGATATTACGAAATACGCGAGGGAGCAAAACAAAATACTCTCGTGTTAGTCACTAGTCCAGTAACAAATGGTCAGGCCGTAATTTTACTGAACTGTATTTGGCTTCCTCCTGACGCTGACAACGCTGATGCACGTGCGTTTTATTTATATGGATCCAAACACAGTGTAGTGGATCCAAGCGTAGTGTATCCCGCGACGTTCTGGGGAGGGGGACGTTTGGATGTGCCTCCTGAAATTTTAGGAAATGCAAGGAAGAAACGGGAGAGCTAGAGACGTGCTAGCTAGAGACGTGCTAGCTAGAGACGTGTGACTGATACCACAGTGCTTATCTCGTCGAGATGCGTCTCCCCATATGCAACATAGCCAACATCACCAAATGACCTTGACCTGTGGCCATATTTTGACCTTGACCCGATCCGGTGACCATAAGTATAGTTCGGATGGTCTTGAGGCAAACACGATGGAGTTTAAATTATTACCCTATCTTTATAAGTAAAAAGTTATGCACGAACAACGTTTGGGAAGAAAATATAAACATGACCTTTGGTTACATCTGGAGTCTAAACTATTGAGTATTGACCTTATATACAATTTGAGGACACCTAAGCGATATAATTTTGCAAGAGCTTTCGTCTGCGTGTCTCCGTTTGTTCCAAGCTATCATAATTCCCGAGATATTTGGGGTGGTTCTGGAGTGAAGTCCTAAACTTTGAAAATTTGACCTTTGATGACCTCTGGTGACTTTAATATTGACCTGAGCGAAAATGTCACAAGCGTAGTAACTAGGGGGCCAGGAGACAATGGCTGGCCACTTTTTTTCTAAAAATATTTGGCTAAATTATCCAGATATACCCCCAATTTTGTTTTCGAAAGCAATATATTTCGATAACATAGACACGCATTTTCAGTCAAGATTGCGAAAGTGGCGCAAAATTCGAAAATGGCGCATGTTGTTATGATATTGTGTGCTACGGGGGAGCAAGTGTTAAGGCATTTGCTTCCTGTGCCGGGGACCGGGGTTCAAATCCCTCGGCGGGCCTCTGAAAAATTCGTCCCGGCCCCCATATCCCTCGGAACAGGGTGAGAGTTCAAGTTAGCGCTTTGGACGCGGGGGATATGGTTCATTACATTGTGCGCTTCGAAAGAAGAATAGAAGTGAGCTGTAAAAGGCTAGGAACTTGTTAAAATAATTATTTATAAAATGAGTAAGTACTAATGTAATGATTATGTAATCATTGATTACACAACTAGGATAATATTGTCAGTGGCGAAGGGTTAACTCGCTGGTCCAGTAACGCTGCTTTTATCCCATGCTTACATGTGAAGCTTCTCGACACAGCGCTACCACACAACGCTGAATGACAGGACAAAACATCTGATATATTCAGCAGGAGAGTCTTTCAACCAGAGTATGCAGTACCTAAGTGATTTATCGACATGGCCTTCAAAACTGCAATATCAGCGCTAAAAATCCATTCTCAAAGTGACTGGTTTCCTTTAAACACCATATTGACACTCCTGAAAAAGATCACGGCCTACCCCTCCCTCCTCTCCTCTCTCCCCTCCCCCCCCCCCCCCCCCCCACCCGCTCGAAAGGTTCGATGTCACGGTGTGTCCGTACAAGTTGTGAAACCGTGGCGACGCCACTTGCGGTAACAGTTTATGTTTGACTGTGAAAACACTAAACAAAGCGACGTTTGCATCATTATATTTTTTTTGGGGGGGGGGGCAAATCCAGTGGCATATTTCCACGAAAAGTTATTGAGCGGGGGAACGGGTGGTAGCGGGCCATCAGCCGTCAACGAAAATGTGTTGACTGGGGGAGGGGGTAGCAGGCCGTCAGCCATCAGCGATAAATTGTTGAGCGATTGGGGGGGGGGGGGGTAGAGCGGGCCGTCAGCCGTCCGCCACTGTACGTCCGGCCGGTTTTTGTTGGGAGGGCAAATCACGGTTTCAGGACCTTTGAGGGGGGCATGACCCTTAACCCCCCCCCCCCCCCCCTCTTCCTTAGATCCGCCCCTGCGTGGATGTACAATGGACACATCACACAACCACACAACAGACCATATTCCAAGTCATTCTATTTATACTCAAACCACCTCCCTCGATCGCACCATCCCTTGCATGAGTCTTTTCCATTGCTTTACAAAACACCTGATTCCACTCGCTCTGTGCTGTTCCAATCTGATCGATCCGACTGTCTCGCGCTCCTCACATCTGCACCCTGCAGGCGAACGCTGCGCCTCGCCTAACGCTTCAGTGAGCCGCATATCAGGCGCCTGCTTACATCGCTCAAACATGGCGGAACAATAGGACGTATCGCGGCTCGGATCGACAGCACGATGTCACGTCGTGGCCGCAGTGGGCACACACACCGCTCCGCCGGCCGCCCCGCGCCGTATATCCGATGTCACATCAGCACGTCACGTCAGCTGGTCACGTCACGCCCACAGGTGACATCACATTGGCAGGTGACGTTACGGCTCACGTTACAGCGATAGGTGATGTTACGGATCACGTTACAGCGATAGGTGACGTCACAGTGCACGTTACAGAGATAGGTGACGTCACAGTGCACGTTACAGCGATAGGTGACGTCACACTCACAGCTCATGTCGCATATAGACAGGTGACACGAAACACAAAACACTCATTTTTGGTATCAGATTGTCCCCATCTCATCCTCAAATAAGCTGAATACCATATTGCTTCCAGGAAAATTCCTGGGAAATGAGGAGCAATTACTTTTGCCATTGTGATGCACGCGCAATGCACGTGTCTAAGCTCTAAGTTCATTTGAAGTCGTATGCTTCAGTGGCAGTGAGGGTAGATACTTGATAGTCCTTTCATTTAACTTTAAAACAAGAAAAGCACCAAGCGAACAATTTCCAGGATTATCATATGTCATGTCTTCCTGTGAGTTAAGTCGATTTAAGGTTTACATTAGTAATCGTTACGATACATCATTTATAAGGGCCTTTCCAGACATCTTGTGCTTACTCATTGTGCTGTCACACTGTGCGCCATCCGAGCAGAGTGGGACCAAATATTATGCAATTTTGTGCAAGATGTCGTCGATATTAGCTGTTATGCCTTACAGAAGTTTGGAAAACCGAAATTTTCATGCATACAGCGGGGTGTTTTGAAATGTGGACTCCGCATTCTGGAGATTCAAGACACACGGTGTCTGGAAATTCCAGCGACACAAGAAGTCACTGTATCTCAGTCAGTGAGCCGGCATTGAGGCCACATAGAGAGAGAGATAGTGATCTTCCTATCCAGCTGTGGCCATTGAAGAGCTTGATACCGTAACATACATGACACTTGTACCACCGAAAAACAGGGAACGACGGCCCAGCCACGAATGGCTTATCCCGCATGTTGGATATGTCGTGAAGGAGGCGACATGGTGCACCCTGGCGTATATTCAAATCCAAGGTCTGTCCATTGAAGTCAGCCCGTCTGCCCCCTCAAACTGTGGAGTTGGTCCATTCAGAATCCTCGGATAGTAAGTAGGTTACTGGGATGCACTCTCCGTACATGGCCATCAATGCTGTGTTCTTTGCATCTTATTTGGTTGGACAATGGCAGGTTTTGAAGCTCTCTGCCTTTTCCGCCGGGAATTAGCATTATTTATATGTTATATCATCTCCACTGACGTATTATCACTACTGCAGTATCTTGCGAAACATCACCGAAACATGTCAAAAACATACAGATGCATTGCATTTGTTATTTTTATCTTGTCTACCCATCATGTCATCGGTCTTTGCAAATAATAATATTTGCAAAACAATATAAGATATCCCTCAAATTTCCATAATTTCGTCACAAATTTAATCCGACACGTCGTTGTTTGATAAAGCTGCAATGGCATAGGCTTGACATCTGTTGTGATGTGTAAGCATTGGTTATGCTAAATTTGGGTTTTTACGCATCGGAGACGTAAATATTGTTTTTTTATATTTTCTTAAAACTTACAACAAAAATCGATCTTACAAATTGTATGAGACACGTTGCGGTATTGAATAGCCACATTGGCGGATCCAGAACGGTGGGTTTAGGGGGGGGGCAAATTCACAAAATTATCACACAATTCTGAAAACTCATCGGATTTCGCTTGCTTATGCATTAATAGCTGATTTAAAACCAACTTTCCGTAGCAAAAGTTGCTTAGATTGTCTTCTATATCAGGAAATGCGTCAATTTTGTTGCCGATTTCAGGCGGTTTGGGGGGGGGCATGGCCACCATGTCCCCCGCTCCCTGGATCCGCTAGTGGCCATGCATGACATGCTATATACAAGAAGAGTGAACACCAAGGACATAGGTACCTAATCAGCATATTTCCTTATAAAAAACGTTGCCATTAATTATGGTTGTCCTCATGACCAGACAATGTCATAAGCGTCGAACCACAACGCTCATGAATCATTATAAAAGAAGCTGTATCAACAAGAATCACGACAAATACTAACCGTCATGTCATTACAACAGCCACTATCAGACACAAATAGGCAAAAGTTGCAGTTTTCAGCGAGATCGTTTTGACTTGGCCGACACTCTTTATCTTGTGCAATCAATAACTTACAGACGTTACTCGGTGTAGCAGACGATTTTTCCTCTTATTGCGATCTGATCTTGCCGCCCTCAACACCTTCCCGTGTTCCTGCAACGGTCTTACACCGCAGGGGTCCCGATAACACACCAGCTGGCCTCTTCACATGGTCGTCTGTAATCACTTCTCATCCGACACTGAGGACCACCCTGGAGATCACCGGAGACCACCCGCGACCACCCGGGACCAGCCGGGACCATCTGCCAGCCGGACCACCCTGCCTCGGACAAACCCGGCACAG
>JAXIVJ010016161.1:0-29685 GCA_036785665.1 Chirona hameri
GGTATTTATGGGTCCTGGATCACATTTGGCTTGTGGGATTTTGCAGGTCCTGAATCTTTTGAGCATTTTTTCTCATGGGATGCAGCAGCTGCTGTATATATCTATATATATATTTTTAATGTTGGTCTTATCTTAGTGGATCCTGAAATTATTTTGAAACTTTTAAATATGGTATATGCTGGATCCTGGATCTTCTCATGTTTTGTATCATGGGACTTGTTAGGTCCTTGATCTTTTAATGCAAATTACCATGGATCCTTTGAACTGTGCTTTTCTAATGCTCTTGGGCCTTGACAGAAAAAATAATCTGGTATCTAGATTCCTATATTTGCCTTCTTGCATCTCCGCCATTTGTGTATGTTGTTGCAGTATTTTGATTGTGAACTGCCACTGCAACAAGCTGAGAGCCATCTGATCCCTTTAAGGGTGTAAATGTGACTAGAGTATGACCTAGAGTATGGAGAGAGAGAGAGAGAGGGAGAGAGAGGAGAGGAGAGAGAGAGAGAGAGAGAGGAGAGGGAGAGACGAAGAAGATGAGAGGAGAGAGGAGGAGAGAGAAGAGAGAGAGAGAAGAGAGAGGGAGAGAGAGAGAGAGAGAGGAGAGAGAGAGGAGAGAGAGAGGAGAGAGAAGAGAGAGGAGAGAGAGAGAGAGAGAGGAGAGGGAGAGGGAGGGAGAGAGAGGAGAGAAGAGAGAGAGAGGAGAGAGTGAAGAGAGAGAGAGAGAGAGAGAGAGAGAGAGAGAGAGAGAGAGATGAGAGAGAGAGGAGAAGAGAGAGAGAGAGAGGAGAGAGAGGAGATGAGAGAGCGAGACGAGAGAGAGTGAAGAAGAGAGAGAGAGAGAGAGAGAGAGAGAGAGAGAGAGAAGAAATGAAATATATTGCAATTGGGAGTCAGCAGACTTGAGTGATTGAGGGCATTTTGTCCTGTACCACACCAAGGCCCTATAACAGGTAAAGACACCGATCCATTTGACCTTGAACTCGGCTGACCCGCCGGCTGACGTCACTGGGCGGGCCCGGCTCCTTCGTGGGCGCCGGCGCTCAAGCGGATGCCTATAACTCGTAAATGACAAATACCACCCTATAGAGGCATATTTTTCGGAATCAGCGCATTGAGGAGGCCATGTTGTGCAAAATTTGGGGGCAAATCGGGACACCTCGGAAATATCACACTGCCAATGTGATATCTGATTCTGCTAACTTGACGAACGTCAGCCATCAGAAACCCGCACGCAACAAGCGCTACCAGCCTTGGCGCTATTGGCGCTACCGCGCAGCAATCGCCACCAAGAGACTGTTCAATTTCAAACTATTGCAGCTAATTGCTAGCTGAAATCTTGCAGTTTGATTTTGAATGGACTATGATGAGACTGTGACATTCCCAGGTCCCCTTGTCACCTTACTTTGATTTAGACTGATTTCAGGCCACTGTTCATTTATGTTGTACCTCAACATCTGAAGAAACATATCTTGGATGGCTTACCTGATTTTTACCACCACACAAAGGTTTGAACTGCAAGGGAGAAAATGGCAATGACTTTTGAATCTTTGCAGCTTACAGCATTCTGAAATTATATTGTTATAGAGAATTGGTGAAGGATTTTTTTCGTGATCAGCATATTAGGTGCTTTGATCGCAGATGTTTTTATATTGTCAGCTGGAAATCTAAATCACTTCATTGGTTAATGTGCCATATATAATTTTCAGCATAGTACCCTTATGCTGATATTCATCTTGGCTGGCACCTGATCAAGTGTCTGAGAAGCTCATGATTCCCCTTCTTCATTCGTAGAACCAGAAGAAGGTAAGCTTCAAAGCTGTGTGTAATCAGTTGGCCATGGAATATAAAAGCATGTGGCTTTTTGACAATGGCTAATACATTTAAGTTACATGCCTGGTTTTGTGACGATCTTAAATTTCATCCATGTTGATTATGAATATTGTTTGTAGGGCTTGTTTGTGGTGAGAATACAGTCCATTTTATTAGTTTATTAACAAGTGTTTGATGTTTTCTATTTTTGTTCAGTCAGGTGTATTATTTGTGTGTGATTTGTTCAGCTTTGTTTCGCTTCTCAGCACGTATGTGTTATGCCAGAGTGCACAGTTACTGTTAAAATGTTTGGCATCATGGTTTGGTATGCTTCTGAACGTATTTATCACATGGTCCTAGATTGCCTTTGGAGCTGGGGTGCGGAGGTGGAAAATTCTGTCTAGAAATAAACATTACAAGTGGAAAAATTCGACCAAAAAACATATGTATTGGGCTTTATCAATAGGTATCCAGTTACCTGCTCAACAAAATTAGTTATTACCTGTCAATTCTTACCTGCCTTTCCCTCCAAAGGCTGTCCCTATCATTACATCCATAAATCAGTATCAGGGTTCCAATTATCCAATCCATTTGAAAATAAAGAGTGGAAAACTCACAGTAAAACTCGGAAAAAATGCGTGGAAAAATAGTATACATAAGTTGTTGTTTTCCACCCAAATTTCCCAATGTTAGGATGCTGAATTTTATAATTTTTTTTCATTCTTCATGTTACTAGATTTTTGATATGCGATAAGACTAGTTATGTTCAAGTGTCTAGTTAAAACTTTGATTTCGCTTCCTGGCATCTAGTGATTTGTTTTCTTCAGTCTTTTTCAACATGCGATTTCATGAATAAGTGCCCACACCTGAAGAACCACTATTTTCTCTTTGACAGACTGCTCCACCCTAATTAAACATATTTCCCAAACATGCCTATTTTAGTTTGGGCCATCACTATCATCAGCAGAATTATGGAAGGAATTATGTATTTGACGATGCATAACATTGAACATGATAATTCACAGCTTCCAAACGATTTCCAATCTCAGAATGTGCGGCTGCACTCTTGGAGGTGTTTGTGCAGGCTGCAGCTGAGATGGAATGTAACACCGATTCTTCTCAACAGCCCAATTATGTGCAGTACACGCAGAATATACTAATGACGTACCGCATGCAAAAAACATAGCGTGTATATGAACCATCACTGTTTTGTTTAGAAGTCTCTTCCCCACCCTGACACTACCATCTGGCTGCGATATTTCTGTGATGCGTTAGAATCATCTACGGCGACGGCCTCTTCCGCGTCGGGGCGTTATTCTCGTCAGTTTAGTCGTGCCGTGTCCGCTGCATTTTTTTGCCCGTGCTCCCTCCGCCGGCCGCTCGGCCGTGGCCGGGTAGTCGACTGTGGACTGGTCGGATAGCCAGCACAGGCGCCCGCCGGCGCACCCCGCTGCTCCGCCCGCTGCTCCGCCCGCTGCTCCGCTCGCTGCTCCGCCCGGGACCCGCGGTCGACAGTAGCAGCAGTCGGTGGTAGGCGCCCGCCGCGCACCCCGCGGCTCCGCCCGGGACCCGCGGTCGACAGTAGCAGCAGTCCGGTGGTAGGCGCCCCGCTGCTCCGCCCCGCTGCTTCCGCCCGAGACCCGCGGTCGACCAGTAGCAGCAGTCTGTGGTAGGCCGGCCCCCGCCGCGCACCCCGCGGCTCCGCCCCGGGACCCGCGGTCGACAGTAGCAGCAGTCGGTGGGTAGGCGGCCGTTGTCCGCGGATGAGCTCCACCTCCCAGTGACCGGGTCCCTGTCTGTGTTTCTCTCTCTCCCGGCAGACTCTAGAGAAAGCTAGTCCACCATTGATCAAACGCCTTGCGTACTTGCTAGTGCTGGTGTTAATTCACCTGGTGTTCGGCGTGTAAGTACTCTCGATGTAGTGGCGTGTGGTGGCCATGTAGTTGGGTGCCTTTGGTGTTGGTGGTGGCGGTGTTGGTGGTGGCGGTGTTGGTGGTGGCGGTGGTGGTGGTGGTTAGTTTACGTGCTCTGTGTCAAAGTGCTGGTGTTATAGGCTGTTTTCCCTCGTCATATGTAAGCTCCCCACGTTCACAACAGATTATCAATATATATATATATATATATATATATATATATATATATATATATATTATATATATATAATATATATATATATATATATATATATATATATATATATAATATATATATATATATATTATATATATATATATATATATAATATATATATATATATATATATATATATATATATAATATATATAATATATATATATATATATATATATATATATATATATATATATATATATATATATATATATATATATATATATATATATATATATATAATATATATATATATATATATATAACATATATATATATATATATATATATATATATATATATATATATATATATATATAATATATATATATATATATATTATATATATATATATATATATATATATATATATATATATATAATATATATATATATTTAACGACATGTATATAATTGTAACATATTCGGTCGCACGATTGTCATCACCCGTGTGTGATTATATCTATCTAAATTGGCACACGACTGTCCATATCATATGGGTAAACATATATTTTACGGAGCGATGGTGACGTTTTTATCCCACCGGCTGTGGCTTGCTAAGACCGTTGCCAGTGGGGGGCTGTCAGCTGTTTCCGCTGTCCTGCTATCCGCTGTTTCCGCGTCCTGCTGTCAGCTGTTTCCGCGTCCTGCTGTCAGCTGTTTCCGCGTCCCTGCTATCAGCTGTTTCCGCGTCCTGCTGTTCGCTGTTTCCGCGTCCTGCTGTCAGCTGTTTCCGCGTCCTGCTGTCAGCTGTTTCCGCGTCCTGCTATCAGCTGTTTCCGCGTCCTGCTGTCAGCTGTTTTCGCGTCCTGCTGTCAGCTGTTTCCGCGGTCCTGCTGTCAGCTGTTTCCGCGGTCCTGCTATCAGCTGTTTCCGCGTCCCTGCTGTTAGCTGGTCCAGAACACTGTACAGCACGGGGGAGAGGAGAGAACCTGTGTGCGACCGGCCGCTATGCTCAGCGCTATCTGCGCTATCTAGCTAGCGCTATCTCACTGTGGTGTCTCCCTCCTCCTTCGGTGTCCAGCGCCATCTCACTTCACTGGCACAGGTCCTGCTATCCGCTGTTTCGTGTGAGGCGAACTGAGGCGCCTCCTACTGAACGCATGTAGCTATGGACATTTCGCATTGCACAGAGCCGAGGAGCTTGATCTGGCCGTGGTAGAAAGTGGACAGAGTGGGTGAATGAATGTGTTGCTGCGATTGTTCTGATTGCACACATGCAGTTCGTGTCTGACCTGTGGTGAGGGGTGTTACCGTTATGTTGGACTTTGAGCAGCTGGTTCAGTGTTAGATATACGACCGTTCAATGTATGTGTGTCGGTTAAGTGGCATCCGGATTATGTAACCGAGAGTATTGGTATAGAGGCTGAGTTGATTGAAGACACGAAGGACCTGTGTGGGCAAATATGAGACTCAC
This sequence comes from Chirona hameri, assembly GCA_036785665.1. Taxonomy (NCBI): domain Eukaryota; kingdom Metazoa; phylum Arthropoda; class Thecostraca; order Balanomorpha; family Balanidae; genus Chirona; species Chirona hameri. The sequence goes on from JAXIVJ010016161.1 coordinate 5,357, forward strand.
GCGGCTTTTCAGGTAAACGCCTTTTCTTGTTTTGCATATCTTTTTGTTTCATCCTGTGAGTAAAATGTTTGCTGCTGCATGCCAGTCTTTTGGTGTGTGTAGTGAGGTAATGGCCACGCTTTTTAGAGCTAGATAATATTTTAAGTTCAGCCTACTTGCTCTAATGATGTACCCAATGTATATGACCTGCTTGTCTCGCCGCAGTCCCAGCCTTTTTAACCCCGTGTGACCTGACTCGATGTAGTCTGAAATGTATCCTCTGCCTCTTTGTAAGCTGATCTGACTACCTGACTGATCTGATCTGACTGATCCGTCTGCCTCCAACCTGATTCCATCTGACCTCAATCTGGCCCCCACCTGACCCCATCTGTCCTCCAGTCTCTCCCCGTTAGACTCTTGTTTGACCTGTGACCCCCATATGACCCCAAACTGACCCCGTCCTGCCCCCGCTTGACCCCCCCCCCCCCCCTCGACCCCTCACTTGCTCCCCCGTCTCACCCCCATCTGACCCCCCTATCTGACTCCGTCTACCCCGTCTGACCCCCATCTTACCCAAATCTGCCCCTAATCTGACCCCGGTCTGACCCCGTCTGACCCCGTCTGAACCCCGTCTGACCCTGTCTGACCCCCGTCTGACCCCCGTCTGACCCCCGTCTGACCCACCGTCTGACCCCCCGTCTGACCCCGTCTGACCCCCGTCTGACCCCCGTCTGACCCCGTCTGACCTCCACAGGAGCTGGTTGTCGCTACTGAAGCTCAGCTTGGGCATCATACTGGTATTCTACACATAGCCGTGCCGCTCATCTACCACTTCTGTCCCACGGTGCCGCGTCACCTGGTCTTCCTGCCCTTCTGTAAGTTACCACGGGGTGACCCGCTCATCTACCACTTCTTCCTGGTCTTCCTGCCCTTCTGTAAGTTACCACGGGGTGACCCGCTCATCTACCACTTCTTCCTGATCTTCCTGCCCTTCTGTAAGTTACCACGGGGTGACCCGCCTCATCTACCACTTCTTCCCTGGTCTTTCCTGCCCTTCTGTAAGTTACCAACGGGGTGACCCGCTCATCTACCACTTCTTCCTGGTCTTCCTGCCCTTGTGTGAGTTACCACGGGGTGACCCGCTCATCTACCACTTCTTCCTGGTCTTCCTGCCCTTCTGTAAGTTACCACGGGGTGACCCGCTCATCTACCACTTCTTCCTGGTCTTCCTGCCATTATGTGAGTGAACCTCGGGGGCGACCCGCTTATCTACCACTTCTTCCTGGTTCTTCTTACCCTTTTGTGAGTGACCGGGCCAGCGCGGAACGATACAAAACCTTCTGTAACATCTCGGAGGCGTGGGCGTTAGGGTGATGGTCGGCGTGGTTGGCATGTCCATAAACACAGGCGTCGGACTGGTTTCGGAACGTTTGAATTCATTCTGTAAACAGTGACACGTCGAAGGGTTACTTTATAGAATGCGCTCGTATCTCTGTGGTGTGCCCCATACACACAATTGCCACAGTATGGATTTAATACAAGTTTGGTGGTAAATTTAATCCACGTCCGAAGTTAGGGACCAGAAGTCTGAAGTTGAAGTCTGAAGTCTGAAGTTGGCTGGTTGAATTGCTCGCTCCGTGCGGCCTATACAAATTTAGAATCTGAAATGAACTTGGACGAAATATTGGTGCTTAACACGCGCACTGCCGGGGGGGGGGGGGGACATATGACCCCGAGACATCTGTTACCCGTCGTCCTCTGGGCTCCCTGGTAGCTCTGTGTGGTGGTGACAGCGTTAGAGTCGGTACGTGACCAGGCGCAGCTGGCCGTGGTGGGCGGCACTGGCTGGGTGTTGTCGTGAACCTGGACCGTTCCTAGCACACTGTGTGTGAACCTGAACAGCTGCTCCTGATACACTAACCTATGAACCGATCGTGAGGGCGGCCAAGCTGGTCCGAAATATCGGAACCCACGTATGGCTTGCCGGTGGCCTGCTAGTGCTCCAATGATATCCTGACTGACTGCTGTCTGTAATACGCGACCCAGTTGTGACCTGGCCTGCCACATCACTGGTATCCAGTAGCGTACCCAGGATTCGCTCCAGGAGGGGGCAATTTTTTGCTCAGGGGGTCCATAAAATACCCCCACGACAAAAAACACTCACCGGATTTGGCCCACTATATTTTTAAAAGGGCATATTTTCGCCGATTTTTCTCTCTAAAAAAAAAAATCATTCATTTTTTCGACCAAAGGGGGCCGTACAGACCTTCAGGGGGGGGGGGGGGAGGAATTTCCCCGTTTGCCCCTTGTGTACGCCTATGCTGGTATCACTTGAGTGACCCGAGGTCTGGACATGTCCAGTGACTGGGTACCCTATGTTACCTTGTGGCCTGTGTCGTGACTTGTTTTTTTCTATTAACGAGTGTTTGTCTTCGGGAAATTTTTACTTTCCGTGTGCGTCGTTACGTACATACGTACATATACGTACATATACGTACATATGCGTACATATACGTACATATACGTACATATACGTACATATACGTACATATACGTACTTATACGTACATATACGTTCGTCATTATTTCTTCTCGGGACATGGTTCCCAAATGTGACGAGACCTGAGTCCTGAACACATCACATCTTAGACGTGAAGACGACCATGTAGAAGAAAAGCCCTTTTAAGTTTAAAGGGCTTCACGTTTAAACCCCCCAAATCAGCATCATTGGTATGCCTGTGCGCCTGCTGGGTTTGTGACCCTGTGCCCTTGTGTGACCTATCGTGACCCTTGTATTCGTGTGTGTGAGCCTGCTGGGTTGTGACCCTGTGCCCTTGTGTGACCTATCGTGACCCTTGTATTCGTGTGATGTGAGCCTGCTGGGTTGTGACCCTGTGCCCTTGTGTGACCTATCGTGACCCTTGTATTGTCGTGTGTGAGTCTGCTGGGTTGTGACCCTGTGCCCTTGTGTGATCTATCGTGACCCTTGTATTCGTGGTTGTGAGCACTGCTGGGTTGTGGACCCTTGTGCCCTTGTGTGATCTATCGTGACCCTTGTATTCGTGTGTGTGAGTCTGCTGGGTTGTGACCCTGTGCCCTTGTGTGATCTATCGTGACCCTTGTATTCGTGTGTGGTGAGCCTGCTGGGTTGTGACCCCTGTGCCCTTGTGTGATCTATCGTGACCCTTGTATCCGTGTGTGCCCCCAGTACGATGGCCGCTCGGGTATCAGTCTCACCAGCCAGAACTGTCCGGCCTCCGCGCCGCGCGCAACTTTTACGTGACGACTTCAGACGGCGTCCGACTGGGCCGTCTGGTGAGTCACGTCAGTGACTATGCTCCCCCTCCCTCCCCTTTACGGCGTCACGAGACTGCACGGGGGCGATGTCAAGTCCTGTGGTGTCGGAGGAGGGGGCCCAGTCATGGTGTGAGGAGGGGCACGTGAGGAGGGTGGCGGGTTTGTTGATTGCGCTCCAGTTTGTAGCACGCGTTGTGTGTGTTTATTGAGCTTATGGGGCGCGTAGTCATGAATAAGAATATGAATAGGATGGTAATTGGCTCAGTTAGGAGACCCCCGGGGCCTGGGGGTCTATAGGATAGCCCATAGCAAACAGTAATTATTGGTTGCACATGCAGTTAGTAAGTTTTGTCCAATGTCTGTTGGCTTTGTCATGACTTCTTTTGAAAGAGGTCATAGTCCTAGCATCTTGATGACGTACCCTTTTGGCCGTGCGATGTCTCGGCTGGAATATCTTGAGACAGCCTCTGCAGTTTGCAGCCGTGTTGAGCTGGAACAGATGTGAGAGGTCTACCTCAAGTGAAGCTTGTGGATGATTGTATGACTTCTTTCAGATCCTCTTGCTCCCTGTGGTTTCTCCAGTGTTGTCAGCCCCAGACGTTTGACTTCTTCGTGGCGAAGGCTGTACGCTGGCGCCGCAAAAGTGCTTAGCATGTCGAGGAAAATGGAGCACAAGCGCGGTGCCACGATGGACAATACTGGGCCAGGGCGATCTGACGGGCTTCGAGGGCGGGTGCAGCGTGTGGCGGTCGTGGCCGAGTGGTTAAGGCGTCTGACTAGAAAATCAGATTCCCTCTGGGAGCGTAGGTTCGAGTCCTAACGACCGCGCTACATTTTCCTTCCCACGACGAACTACATTGTGAACTACATTGGCTCTACATTGTGAGCTAGAGGCGGCAAAAGTTCAAGTTTTTTTGGGGACCCAGCCCGACCGCCGGTCCCAAAAGCTAGCTGAAAAATGGCCCCAGTTATACCCGGCGCAAGGCAAAGTTTTGACCCATCGGGACCCAACTAGCAAAATGTTGTCTTGCTACAATATTCACAAGTCATTGCACTCTACAAGTTAGTGCAAGGTAACTAACTCTTGTAGTTGCAAAATACATTCAGTTCAGATTGGTCTACAGCATAAATAAACCTGCGTATCAGTGCTCCTACTTACGTGAATATCACAGTGCTCCTATATCACAGAGCTCCTACTTGCGCGAATAGTGAGAAAAAAACGCGGGAATCAATCTGCAGCATAAAACAACTTGTATTCTTATTGTTTTAGCTAATTCATTCTGATGAAGATCGGTTATCGAAATATCAATAAAGTCTAATTTGGAACTTTTCACTTTCATTTTTTTAAAGGTCATACAATTTGCATATTAATCTGTCTACATGTTCCTCGCACAAGCACTGAGTAACCTAAGTCTGTACCTGGTATCATTTGGCGGGACCCAGTCTGGGACCAACTGGGTGATCGGGTCCACGTTTTGCCACCTCTATTGATTGTGAGCGGTGGGGATGTGCCCTGCAGATGAGACCCAGCCGACTGTGCTGGCACGGAGCGCGTTGTCAGCCGGCATCGTGGCATGGTGTCGCCACTGGCACGGAGTCACGAGGAGCGCGTTGTCGTTAGTCAGCATGGTGGCATGGTGTCGCCACTGGCACGGAACGCGTTGTCAGGCAGCATGGGTTCGCCATTTGTAGAAACTGACATACACCGTCCTCATTATTTCGAGCACGTGGAGCACACCCAGTTTCGAACATTGATCCAAAGTTGTGGGTATGGTCTCAAGCTCCAGAAGTTGCAACTGAGAGTACGTCACACTTGCTGCCGGCTCATTACAGTATGGAAACTGGAAGCTGCGCTAAAGCTGATCATACCCTGGGGACAACGTTACCGGGACCGTCATCACCTGGCAGTACCGCTGGCAGGTCTCTGCGGCCCATCTGCCCGGCGGCGGCCGGAGGACGTTCGGTACTGACCGGGGTCACCGCCCGGTCACAGGTCGAGGGTCACCGGGGTCACCGCCCGGTCAGAGGTCGAGGGTCACCGGGGGTTAGGTCCTGGGGTCACCACCCGGTCAGAGGTCGAGGGTCATGGGGGGTTAGGTCCCGGGGTCACCACCCGGTCAGAGGTCGAGGGGGCACGGGGGTTAGGTTGAGGGGTCACCGCCCGGTCAGAGGTCGAGGGGGCACGGGGGGTTAGGTCGAGGGGTGGTGAGGAATGTTGTTTCAGTATTCGTCCAATCCACCTCAACTGTGTGTAAACCTCTCGTCCTGTTAACAACATTATTATCATAACGAGCGAATGACAATAAGTTAACACATTGGCGGAAACAGCTCTCATGCCGTGAGCTGTATACATTGGAACGATGGAATGGTCGAGAACATTGTGGCAGGCAGTTTGAAGTCCACAGCAGGTTCGAGCCCCAATTATCGGCTGGGCCGTGATTGGGCCTGCGATCAGTGACTGCTATTGGTTACGCTCTGAGTCGGGCATTGGTAGCGGAGGTCCTCTTTAACCCTGGTAGCGGAGAGCCCTGCTGAGCCGACATGGCTCTCAGTGTAAGCGCTGGAATTGGGCCGGTTAGCTGGAATTGCGCCACTGCAGTGGCGTAATTCCAGCTAATTTTTGCTCCAGGGCACTGGAGCGAAAATAGCCTTTGCACAACACAGCTTTTTGTTCACAGCCTTAAAGGGACTGTCCCACCTTTTTGAAAGTTGTCGAATCACACTAAATTGTATGTCTACATGTCAGGCGAGGTCTGATGAACGTGTTCTTGAACCTTTTTTCCGAAAAAAATACTTATCTTGGAAGATATTCAACTTTTAGTTTTAAGCGGAAAGTTGGGTTGTTGACCGTCATATTTTGTTTTAATAACAGGGAAATCCTTTGTGCTGCCAAATGTGTGGCACAATTTTTTGTCGACATCTATTGCGCAGAAAAAGCGAACCACCCGGTGTCTAGATTGGCTAGCACTATCAGCTTGATTTGTTGCAGCAGTTGGCCGACCTTGGCGACACGACAATGCGACATTTAGCTGGATATGCAGTCTCACTTGTTTTGACAGCGATGTGAGCTATCTGGGAATCATAGCATATAAGGTCCACACTCCATATATGACACGTTTGGCAATCACAGGCCTATGCCATATCGCCCAGATATCGTGTTTCTACTGCCTGGCTACTGTCAACATTGAACAGCATATTTGCTAATGCTTATTGTATGCAGTGCTTCCATATTGTCACGTGGCACCGATCGTGCACTGGTCACCCCTGTCACGTATATAAGTGACATGGCTCTGACATGGCTGATCAGTTGGGTTGCCGTCAATAAGCGATATGATATGAGGCAGTTTCTAGCATCGACACAATGCGATGAACATGCGTGCCAGAGCTATGCATCGTCCCTGGTGTGAACATGCGTGCCAGAGCTATGTATCGTCCCTGGTGTGAACATGCGTGCCAGAGCTATGTATCGTCCCCGGTGAACATGCGTGCCAGAGCTATGTATCGTCCCTGGTGACTAGCCTGGTCTGTGGCGAGCTGTGTATCGTCCCTGGTGACTTGCCTGGTCCGTGGCGAGGTGACTAGCTTGGTCTGTGGCGAGGTGACTAGCCTGGTCCGTGGCGAACTGTGTCATGTATGTGCGTGACATTGCTATTGGTCAGACAACTCTCAAGCCACTCAAATGTCCCTCGTGACCCACTCTCAGGTCCCTCGTGACCCGCTCTCAGCTCCCTCGTGACCCGCTCTCAGCTCCCTCGTGACCCGCTCTCAGCTCCCTCGTGACCCGCTCTGAGGTCCCTCGTGACCCGCTCTGAGGTCCCTCGTGACCCGCTCTGAGGTCCCTCGTGACCCGCTCTGAGGTCCCTCGTGACCCGCTCTGAGGTTCCTCGTGACCCGCTCTGAGGTCCCTCGTGACCCGCTCTGAGGTCCCTCGTGACCCGCTCTGAGGTCCCTCGTGACCCGCTCTGAGGTCCCTCGTGACCCGCTCTGAGGTCCCTCGTGACCCGCTCTGAGGTCCCTCGTGACCCGCTCTGAGGTCCCTCGTGACCCGCTCTGAGGTCCCTCGTGACCCGCTCTGAGATCCCTCGTGACCCGCTCTGAGGTCCCTCGTGACCCGCTCTGAGGTCCCTCGTGACCCGCTCTGAGGTCCCTCGTGACCCGCTCTGAGATCCTCGCGGCGCCTGTCCCGCCTCTGCCGACAAGTTCCCTGTCCGACCCGGCCGGTCGTCAACTGTTCCCCTGGGAAGGTCTGTCCCGTGTTGTTACTTTGTATGAGGGTCGTCACCGTAACCATGACCAGTGGCAGGTCGATGCGGTATCGATCCTGAGGCCGGGACCGGGGCCGTGTGGGCTGCAGGGCGGGACATCTGCTGCACCACTGGTGGGCTGAGTCCCGTGATGGCGCCGTGTTGTGGTGCGGGACGTCTGCTGCACCACTGGTGGGCTGAGTCCCGTGATGGCGCCGTGTTGTGGTGCGGGACATCTGCTGCACCACTGGTGGGCTGAGTCCCGTGATGGCGCCGTTTTGTGGTGCGGGACGTCTGCTGCACCACTGCTGAGCTGAGTCCCGTGATGGCGCCGTGTTGTGGTGCGGGACGCCAGTCACCACTGGTGGGCTGAGTCCCGTGATGGCGCCGTGTTGTGGTGCGGGACGTCTGCTGCACCACTGGTGGGCTGAGTCCCGTGTTGGCGCCGTGTTGTGGTGCGGGACGTCTGCTGCACCACTGGTGGGATGAGTCCCGTGATGGCGCCGTGTTGTGGTGCGGGACGTCTGCTGCACCACTGGTGGGCTGAGTCCCGTGATGGCGCCGTGTTGTGGTGCGGGACGCCAGTCACCACTGCTGGGCTGAGTCCCGTGATGGCGCCGTGTTGTGGTGCGGGACGCCAGTCACCACTGCTGGGCTGAGTCCCGTGATGGCGCCGTGTTGTGATGCGGGACGTCTGCTGCACCACTGCTGGGCTGAGTCCCGTGATGGCGCCGTGTTGTGGTGCGGGACGTCTGCTGCACCACTGGTGGGCTGAGTCCCGTGTTGGCGCCGTGTTGTGGTGCGGGACGTCTGCTGCACCAGTGGTGGGCTGAGTCCCGTGATGGCGCCGTGTTGTGGTGCGGGACTTCTGCTGCACCACTGGTGGGCTGAGTCCCGTGATGGCGCCGTGTTGTGGTGCGGGACGCCAGGCACCACTGGTGGGCTGAGTCCCGTGATGGCGCCGTGTTGTGGTGCGGGACATCTGCTGCACCACTGGTGGGCTGAGTCCCGTGATGGCGCCGTGTTGTGGTGCGGGACGTCTGCTGCACCACTGGTGGGCTGAGTCCCGTGATGGCGCCGTGTTGTGGTGCGGGACATCTGCTGCACCACTGGTGGGCTGAGTCCCGTGATGGCGCCGTGTTGTGGTGCGGGACATCTGCTGCACCACTGGTGGGCTGAGTCCCGTGATGGCGCCGTGTTGTGGTGCGGGACGTCTGCTGCACCACTGCTGAGCTGAGTCCCGTGATGGCGCCGTGTTGTGGTGCGGGACGCCAGTCACCACTGGTGGGCTGAGTCCCGTGATGGCGCCGTGTTGTGGTGCGGGACGTCTGCTGCACCACTGGTGGGCTGAGTCCCGTGTTGGCGCCGTGTTGTGGTGCGGGACGTCTGCTGCACCACTGGTGGGATGAGTCCCGTGATGGCGCCGTGTTGTGGTGCGGGACGTCTACTGCACCACTGGTGGGCTGAGTCCCGTGATGGCGCCGTGTTGTGGTGCGGGACGCCAGTCACCACTGCTGGGCTGAGTCCCGTGATGGCGCCGTGTTGTGGTGCGGGACGCCAGTCACCACTGCTGGGCTGAGTCCCGTGATGGCGCCGTGTTGTGATGCGGGACGTCTGCTGCACCACTGCTGGGCTGAGTCCCGTGATGGCGCCGTGTTGTGGTGCGGGACGTCTGCTGCACCACTGGTGGGCTGAGTCCCGTGTTGGCGCCGTGTTGTGGTGCGGGACGTCTGCTGCACCAGTGGTGGGCTGAGTCCCGTGATGGCGCCGTGTTGTGGTGCGGGACTTCTGCTGCACCACTGGTGGGCTGAGTCCCGTGATGGCGCCGTGTTGTGGTGCGGGACGCCAGGCACCACTGGTGGGCTGAGTCCCGTGATGGCGCCGTGTTGTGGTGCGGGACGTCTGCTGCACCACTGGTGGGCTGAGTCCCGTGATGGCGCCGTGTTGTGGTGCGGGACGCCAGTCACCACTGGTGGGCTGAGTCCCGTGATGGCGCCGTGTTGTGGTGCGGGACGCCAGGCACCACTGCTGGGCTGGGCCTGTGTGGGTGGGAGATTAGAGCGGACTGCGCTGTCCGGCCACGCGGCTGGTCTCTGGCTGGGAGGGGATCATCGGGGACTGGGGCGTTGTATAGTGCGATGTCAGATGGGACCGGGGACTGAGGCGTTGTATGGTGCGATGTCAGAGATGGGACCGGGGACTGAGGCGTTGTATGGTGAGATGTCAGAGATGGGACCGGGGACTGAGGCGTTGTATGGTGCGATGTCAGAGATGGGACCGTGAGGCGTTGTATGGTGCGATGTCAGAGATGGGACTGAGGCGTTGTATGGTGCGATGTCAGAGATGGGACCGGGGACTGAGGCGTTGTATGGTGCGATGTCAGATGGACCGGGGACTGAGGCGTTGTATGGTGCGATGTCAGAGATGGGACCGGGGACTGAGGCGTTGTATGGTGCGATGTCAGAGATGGGACCGGGGACTGAGGCGTTGTATGGTGCGATGTCAGAGATGGGACCGGGGACTGAGGCTTTGTATGGTGAGATGTCAGAGATGGGACCGGGGACTGAGGCGTTGTATGGGGCGATGTCAGAGATGGGACCGGGGACTGAGGCGTTGTATGGTGCGATGTCAGATGGGACCAGGGACTGATGCGTTGTATGGTGCGATGTCAGAGATGGGACCGGGGACTGAGGCGTTGTATGGTGCGATGTCAGAGATGGGACCGGGGACTGAGGCGTTGTATGGTGCGATGTCAGAGATGGGACCGGGGACTGAGGCGTTGTATGGTGCGATGTCAGAGATGGGGCCGGGGACTGAGGCGTTGTATGGTGCGATGTCAGAGATGGGACCGGGGACTGAGGCGTTGTATGGTGCGATGTCAGAGATGGGACCGGGGACTGATGCGTTGCATGGTGCGATGTCAGAGATGGGACTGAGGCGTTGTATGGTGCGATGTCAGATGGGACCGGGGACTGCTGCGTTGTATGGTGCGATGTCAGAGATGGGACCGGGGACTGAGGCGTTGTATGGTGCGATGTCAGAGATGGGACCGGGGACTGATGCGTTGTATGGTGCGATGTCAGAGATGGGACTGAGGCGTTGTATGGTGCGATGTCAGAGATGGGACTGAGGCGTTGTATGGTGCGATGTCAGAGATGGGACTGAGGCGTTGTATGGTGCGATGTCAGAGATGGGACCGGGGACTGATGCGTTGTATGGTGCGATGTCAGAGATGGGACCGGGGACTGAGGCGTTGTATGGTGCGATGTCAGAGATGGGACCGGGGACTGAGGCGTTGTATGGTGCGATGTCAGAGATGGGACCGGGGACTAAGGCGTTGTATGGTGCGATGTCAGAGATGGGACCGGGGACTGAGGCGTTGTATGGTGCGATGTCAGAGATGGGACTGAGGCGTTGTATGGTGCGATGTCAGAGATGGGACTGAGGCGTTGTATGGTGCGATGTCAGAGATGGGACCGGGGACTGAGGCGTTGTATGGTGCGATGTCAGAGATGGGACCGGGGACTGATGCGTTGTATGGTGCGATGTCAGAGATGGGACTGAGGCGTTGTATGGTGCGATGTCAGAGATGGGACCGGGGACTGAGGCGTTGTATGGTGCGATGTCAGAGATGGGACCGGGGACTGAGGCGTTGTATGGTGCGATGTCAGAGATGGGACCGGAGACTGAGGCGTTGTATGGTGCGATGTCAGAGATGGGACCGGGGACTGATGCGTTGTATGGTGCGATGTCAGAGATGGGACTGAGGCGTTGTATGGTGCGATGTCAGATGGGACCGGGGACTGCTGCGTTGTATGGTGCGATGTCAGAGATTGGACCGGGGACTGAGGCGTTGTATGGTGCGATGTCAGAGATGGGACCGGGGACTGATGCGTTGTATGGTGCGATGTCAGAGATGGGACTGAGGCGTTGTATGGTGCGATGTCAGAGATGGGACCGGGGATTGAGGCGTTGTATGGTGCGATGTCAGATGGGACCGGGGACTGAGGCGTTGTATGGTGCGATGTCAGAGATGGGACCGGGGACTGAGGCGTTGTATGGTGCGATGTCAGAGATGGGACTGAGGCGTTGTATGGTGCGATGTCAGAGATGGGACCGGGGACTGAGGCGTTGTATGGTGCGATGTCAGAGATGGGACCGGGGACTGGGGCGTTGTATGGTGCGATGTCAGAGATGGGACCGGGGACTGAGGCGTTGTATGGGGCGATGTCAGAGATGGGACCGGGGACTGAGGCGTTGTATGGGGCGATGTCAGAGATGGGACCGGGGATTGAGGCGTTGTATGGTGCGATGTCAGAGATGGGACCGTGAGGCGTTGTATGGTGCGATGTCAGAGATGGGACTGAGGCGTTGTATGGTGGGATGTCAGAGATGGGACCGGGGACTGAGGCGTTGTATGGTGCGATGTCAGAGATGGGACCGGGGATTGAGGCGTTGTATGGTGCGATGTCAGAGATGGGACCGGGGACTGAGGCGTTGTATGGTGCGATGTCAGATGGGACCGGGGACTGAGGCGTTGTATGGTGCGATGTCAGAGATGGGACCGTGAGGCGTTGTATGGTGCGATGTCAGAGATGGGACTGAGGCGTTGTATGGTGCGATGTCAGATGGAACTGAGGCGTTGTATGGTACGATGTCAGAGATGGGACTGAGGCGTTGTATGGTGCGATGTCAGAGATGGGACTGAGGCGTTGTATGGTACGATGTCAGGGATGGGACTGAGGCGTTGTATGGTGCGATGTCAGAGATGGGACCGGGGACTGATGCGTTGTATGGTGCGATGTCAGAGATGGGACTGAGGCGTTGTATGGGTGCGATGTCAGAGATGGGACTGAGGCGTTGTATGGTGCGATGTCAGAGATGGGACCGGGGACTGATGCGTTGCATGGTGCGATGTCAGAGATGGGACCGGGGACTGAGGCATTGTATGGTGCGATGTCAGAGATGGGACCGGGGACTGAGGCGTTGTATGGTGCGATGTCAGAGATGGGACTGGGGACTGATGCGTTGTATGGTGCGATGTCAGAGGTGGGACTGAGGCGTTGTATGGTGCGATGTCAGAGATGGGACCGGGGACTGAGGCGTTGTATGGTGCGATGTCAGAGATGGGACCGGGGACTGAGGCGTTGTATGGTGCGATGTCAGAGATGGGACTGGGGACTGATGCGTTGTATGGTGCGATGTCAGAGGTGGGACTGAGGCGTTGTATGGTGCGATGTCAGAGATGGGACCGGGGACTGAGGCGTTGTATGGTGCGATGTCAGAGATGGGACTGAGGCGTTGTATGGTGCGATGTCAGAGATGGGACCGGGGACTGAGGCATTGTATGGTGCGATGTCAGAGATGGGACCGGGGACTGAGGCGTTGTATGGTGCGATGTCAGAGATGGGACTGGGGACTGATGCGTTGTATGGTGCGATGTCAGAGGTGGGACTGAGGCGTTGTATGGTGCGATGTCAGAGATGGGACCGGGGACTGAGGCGTTGTATGGTGCGATGTCAGAGATGGGACTGGGGACTGATGCGTTGTATGGTGCGATGTCAGAGGTGGGACTGAGGCGTTGTATGGTGCGATGTCAGAGATGGGACCGGGGACTGAGGCGTTGTATGGTGCGATGTCAGAGATGGGACCGGGGACTGAGGCGTTGTATGGTGCGATGTCAGAGATGGGACCGGGGACTGAGGCGTTGTATGGTGCGATGTCAGAGATGGGACCGGGGACTGAGGCGTTGTATGGTGCGATGTCAGATGGGACCGGGGACTGAGGCGTTGTATGGTGCGATGTCAGAGATGGGACTGAGGCGTTGTATGGTGCGATGTCAGAGATGGGACCGGGGACTGAGGCGTTGTATGGTGCGATGTCAGAGATGGGACCGGGGACTGAGGCGTTGTATGGTGCGATGTCAGAGATGGGACCGGGGACTGATGCGTTGTATGGTGCGATGTCAGAGATGGGACCGGGGACTGAGGCGTTGTATGGTGCGATGTCAGATGGGACCGGGGACTGAGGCGTTGTATGGTGCGATGTCAGAGATGGGACCGGGGACTGGGGCGTTGTATGGTGCGATGTCAGAGATGGGACCGGGGACTGAGGCGTTGTATGGTGCGATGTCAGAGATGGGACCGGGGACTGAGGCGTTGTATGGTGCGATGTCAGATGGACCGGGGACTGAGGCGTTGTATGGTGCGATGTCAGAGATGGGACCGGGGACTGAGGCGTTGTATGGTGCGATGTCAGAGATGGGACCGGGGACTGAGGCGTTGTATGGTGCGATGTCAGAGATGGGACCGGGGACTGAGGCGTTGTAAGGTGCGATGTCAGAGATGGGACCGGGGACTGAGGCGTTGTATGGTGCGATGTCAGAGATGGGACCGGGGACTGGGGCGTTGTATGGTGCGATGTCAGAGATGGGACTGAGGCGTTGTATGGTGCGATGTCAGAGATGGGACCGGGGATTGAGGCGTTGTATGGTGCGATGTCAGATGGGACCGGGGACTGATGCGTTGTATGGTGCGATGTCAGAGATGGGACCGGGGACTGAGGCGTTGTATGGTGCGATGTCAGAAATGGGACCGTGAGGCGTTGTATGGTGCGATGTCAGAGATGGGACTGAGGCGTTGTATGGTGCGATGTCAGAGATGAGACCGGGGATTGAGGCGTTGTATGGTGCGATGTCAGATGGGACCGTGGACTGGGGTGTTGTATGGTGCGATGTCAGAGATGGGACCGGGGACTGAGGCGTTGTATGGTGCGATGTCAGAGATGGGACCGGGGACTGAGGCGTTGTATGGTGCGATGTCAGAGATGGGACCGGGGACTGATGCGTTGTATGGTGCGATATCAGAGATGGGACCGGGGACTGAGGCGTTGTATGGTGCGATGTCAGAGATGGGACCGGGGACTGGGGCGTTGTATGGTGCGATGTCAGAGATGGGACCGGGGACTGAGGCGTTGTAAGGTGCGATGTCAGAGATGGGACCGGGGACTGAGGCGTTGTATGGTGCGATGTCAGAGATGGGACCGGGGACTGAGGCGTTGTATGGTGCGATGTCAGAGATGGGACCGGGGACTGGGCGTTGTATGGTGCGATGTCAGAGATGGGACCGGGGACTGAGGCGTTGTAAGGTGCGATGTCAGAGATGGGACCGGGGACTGAGGCGTTGTATGGTGCGATGTCAGAGATGGGACCGGGGACTGAGGCGTTGTATGGTGCGATGTCAGAGATGGGACCGGGGATTGAGGCGTTGTATGGTGCGATGTCAGATGGGACCGGGGACTGATGCGTTGTATGGTGCGATGTCAGAGATGGGACCGGGGACTGAGGCGTTGTATGGTGCGATGTCAGAGATGGGACCGTGAGGCGTTGTATGGTGCGATGTCAGAGATGGGACTGAGGCGTTGTATGGTGCGATGTCAGAGATGAGACCGGGGATTGAGGCGTTGTATGGTGCGATGTCAGATGGGACCGTGGACTGGGGTGTTGTATGGTGCGATGTCAGAGATGGGACCGGGGACTGAGGCGTTGTATGGTGCGATGTCGGAGATGGGACCGGGGACTGAGGCGTTGTATGGTGCGATGTCAGAGATGGGACCGTGAGGCGTTGTATGGTGCGATGTCAGAGATGGGACCGGAGACTGAGGCGTTGTATGGTGCGATGTCAGAGATGGGACCGGGGACTGAGGCGTTGTATGGTGCGATGTCAGAGATGGGACCGGAGACTGAGGCGTTGTATGGTGCGATGTCAGAGATGGGACCAGATCAGCAGCGGGTGGTGCGATGAGGTAGCTATCGCTATGTAGCCTGAGGTCACCGGTATCCAGATTACAAACTGACGTGTCGGGTGCTGATATCCACACACCTGGCAGGCTCATCGCGCATCATTCAACGTCGAAAGCTGCTGTTAATTAGGCATAACCAGACTGATTGTATATCAAACCGCATTTCACCTCCGCTGACGGGACCTGTCCCTGCCCGCAGGCACATTTTACCGGACCTGTCCCTGCCAGCAGGCACATTTTACCGGACCTGTCCCTGCCCGCAGGCACATTTTACCGGACCTGTCCCTGCCAGCAGGCACATTTTACCGGACCTGTCCCTGCCCGCAGGCACATTTGACCGGACCTGTCCCTGCCAGCAGGCACATTTTACCGGACCTGTCCCTGCCAGCAGGCACATTTTACCGGACCTGTCCCTGCTCGCAGGCACATTTTACCGGACCTGTCCCTGCCAGCAGGCACATTTTACCGGACCTGTCCCTGCCCGCAGGCACATTTTACCGGACCTGTCCCTGCCCGCAGGCACATTTTACCGGACCTGTCCCTGCCAGCAGGCACATTTTACCGGACCTGTCCCTGCCAGCAGGCACATTTTACCGGACCTGTCCCTGCTCGCAGGCACATTTTACCGGACCTGTCCCTGCCAGCAGGCACATTTTACCGGACCTGTCCCTGCTCGCAGGCACATTTTACCGGACCTGTCCCCTGCTCGCAGGCACATTTTACCGGACCTGTCCCTGCTCGCAGGCACATTTTACCGGACCTGTCCCTGCTTCGCAGGCACATTTTACCGGACCTGTCCCTGCCCGCAGGCACATTTTACCGGACCTGTCCCTGCCCGCAGGCACATTTTAACCGGACCTGTCCCTGCCCGCAGGCACATTTTACCGGACCTGTCCCTGCTCGCAGGCACATTTTACCGGACCTGTCCCTGCTCGCAGGCACATTTTACCGGACCTGTCCCTGCCAGCAGGCACATTTTACCGGACCTGTCCCTGCCCGCAGGCACATTTTACCGGACCTGTCCCTGCTCGCAGGCACATTTTACCGGAGCGTGACATTGGGCGGGTGCCGCCGGGGGAGACTGACGTCGCCTTCTTCGAGTCCCAGCTGAGCTCCGGGGCGCCCATCATATTCTACAACCACGGCAACTCGGGCTCCCGAGCCGGGCCACACAGGGTCGAGCTGTACAAGGTGCTGAGGAAGATCGGCTACCACGTGGTCACCTTCGACTACAGGAGTAAGGCGGGGAGGAAGGGTAGGGAGAGAGGGGAGTGTGAGGAAGAAGGAGAGAAGGAGGGGTGGAGTAATGGGTGAGGAGTGTGGAGGGAGCAGGGAGAGGCTAGAGCTGGAGGAGTGGGGTGACAATGAGCACCTGGGACAGAGGGAGGAGTGGAGGTGTGTGTGGAAAGGGAGAAGACTGGAGGAGTGGGTGGAGATGGAGGAGTGGGAGGAGATGGAGGTGTGGGTGGAAAGGGAGGAGATGGAGGAGTGGGAGGTGTGGTGAAAGAGAGCAGACTGGAGGAGTGGGAGGAGACGGAGGAGATGGAGGAGAAGGAGGAGTGGAGGTGTGGGTGGGAGAGGGAGGAGTGGGAGGTGTGGGTGGAGTGGGTGGAGTGGGAGGAGTGGAGGTGTGGGTAGAGAGGGAGGAGTGGAGGTGTGGGTAGAGAGGGGAGGAGTGGAGGAGTGGGAGGAGACGGAGGAGTGGAGGTGTGGAGGTGTGGGTGGAGAGGGAGGACTGGTGCCTGTTGACATCGACCCACGTTGTTTGCATCGACAGCTGCTGTCGAAGATTGGCAGGTGTCCTTGTGTGGCAACTTTGTGTCATTCCTGCGTTGGCCTCTGCCTATCGCAGTAGCGCTGTGTCGCCGGTCTCTCTGTTGCTCGTGTGTGTCGCCGTGTCTGCGACTGACTGCCGCTGTGTGCCGCCGGCTATGCCGACTCGTCCCCGGTGCTGTCCAGTGAGACGGGCGTCGTCTCCGACAGCAGGTTCATGTTCAAGTGGCTGCGGCAGCGGGCCGGCAGTGCCCAGATCATTGTCTGGGACACTCCCTCGGCACCGGGTCAGTGGATTTTTGGGGTTGGACGGTAAGGGTTGTAACGCAGCACTCATTTGAGAATAGGCATAGCCTTGACGATCAGACAAAAGTGCGTCTTTCCAACAGACAGCACAGACACCTTTGTCTTTCAGACAAAGGTGTGTATTTTTACGTATTATAGTTGCGTGGAAGGTCCATTACCAGTGGTTTGAGGCGCATGTGGTTTTGAGGCGCAGTTGTTTAAAAGCCTCGTGATTTATTTGCAGATAGTTTCCATTTTTATATAAACTTAGACGGTCACTTCAATTTCGTTTTTGTGTGATTTCTCGTAGAAAGTTACATTATGCTTCCTCACTTGTTCGTTGGGCTTACAACCATGTTTGTATGTATCATCTTACCCCTTTGATGTAAGCACTACGCTCCACCTCTTGTAGCGGACATAGGGGCAGAGCCCGAGTTCTCTCCTGTTGTATCTGTGATAATGACCCCGTTGTCTGGTGCAGGGTAACCTCCCAATGGTGGCTGACCTGTGCCTGGAGGGCGACAAACCCACGGCGCTGGTGCTCGAGTCGCCCTTCAACAACATCCAGGATGAGGTCAAGCTGCACAAGCTCGCGTCGGTCAGTGGCAGCTGAGTACAGTGTTTGTGTGGACATTGCTCCGTTCACCGTTGATTTTATACATTGACTAGGTAGTGGTTTGACTACTGTAAAGCAGTCGCGTGTAGTATCTAGTATCATTGGATACTAGATATCCGAAGTATCCGCAGTTGTCTAGTATCCCTTGGACTTGTCACGTTTTCCGTGTGAACGTCAGTCTGGATATGTAACCATCAACCAATGGGGTGAGGGTATCTCCGTGTTGGAGTTGGAGTATGGCATTTGTTCACCATCGTGTCTGAATGGGTTCTGTTGATCTCCTCTCCTGTTACGTCACAGTCCGTATGTCTGTGTGTGTTTGCGTCTTGACAGCTGTACCGTAAGATGCCCGGCTTCCGCTGGGCTGTTTCCTGGACCCGCTGCGGGACCTCGACATGCTTTTCGAGGAGTGACCGCCACATCGCCAGCGTTATCCGTGCCGGTTGATGATCATGCACGCGGAGGATTGACCTCATCATTCCGCTCTCTCTGGCTGTGGAGGTGAGCTGAGGAGAGTTGAGGCGAGTCAGTGGTAGAGAGAGAGAGAGAGAGAGAGAGAGAGAGAGAGAGAGAGAGAGAGAGAGAGAGAGAGAGAGAGAGAGAGAGAGAGAGAGAGAGAGAGAGAGAGATGAGAGAGAGAGAGAGAGAGAGAGGAGAGAGGAGAAGAGAGAGAGAGAGAGAGAGAGAGAGAGAGAGAGGATGAGAGAGAGAGAGAGAGAGAGAGAGAGAGAGAGAGAGAGAGAGAGAGGAGAAAAGTGTGTGTTGAGACTGGTTCATTCCCCTCTCTCTGGCTGTGGAGGTGAGCTGGGCAGAGTTGATGGCGAGTCAGTGGTAGAGAGAGAGAGATATGAGAGAGAGAGAGAGAGAGAGAGAGAGAGAGAGAGAGAGAGAGAGAGAGAGAGAGAGAGAGAGAGAGAGAGAGAGAGAGAGAGAGAGAGAGAGAGAGAGAGAGAGAGAGAGAGAGAGAAGAGAGAGGGAGAGAGAGAGAGAGGAGAGAGGCGAGCGAGCGAGCGAGCGAGCGAGCGAGCGAGCGAGAGAGGGAGAGAGAGAGAGAGAGGAAAAGTGTGTGTTTGAGACTGGTTCATTCCCCTCTCTCTGGCTGTGGAGGTGAGCTGGGCAGGTTGATGGCGAGTCAGTGGTAGAGAGAGATATAGAGAGAGAGAGAGAGGGAGGAGGAGGAGAGAGAGAGGAGAGAGAGAGAGGAGAGAGAGAGAGAGAGAGAGAGAGAGAGAGAGATGAGAGAGAGAGAGAGAGAGAGAGAGAGAGAGAGAGAGAGAGAAGAGAGAGAGAGAGAGAGAGAGAGAGAGAGAGAGAGAGAGATGAGAGAGAGAGTAGAGAGAGGAGAGAGAGGAGAGAGAGAGAGAGAGAGAGAGGAGAGAGAGAGAGAGAGAGAGAGAGAGAGTCGAGAGAGAGAGAGAGAGAGAGGAGGAGAGGAGAGAGAGGAGAGGAGAGAGAGAGAGAGAGAGAGAGAGAGAGATGAGAAGAGAGACGACGAGAGAGGAGCGGAGACGAGGAGATAGAGCGAGAGAGAGGTGGTGTGTGTGTGAGGCTGGTCTTGAATAATGATAATCTGCAATCGGGCAGCGTGGACGTTTGGTCGTAGCCTTGGCGAAGTGCACAGTGCGGTCGCATGCTGTTGGAGGAAATCTGCGGAGTGTTTTGGTGAGGGGGAGGGAATATGAGTGCCTAGAAGTGGGAGGGATATGAGTGCCTAGAGTGAGAGGGACTATGAGTGTCTAGAGTGGGAGGGACTATGAGTGCCTAGAGTGGGTGGACTATGAGTGCCTAGAGTGGGAGGGACTATGAGTGCCTAGAGTGGGGAGTTGGGACTATGAGTGCCTAGAGTGGGAGGGACTATGAGTGCCTAGAGTGGGAAGGGGACTATGAGTGCCTAGAGTGGGGGGACTATGAGTTGCCTAGAGTGGGAGGGACCTTTATGAGGTGCCTTAGAGTGGGAGGGACTATGAGTTCCTAGAGTGGGGAGGGACTATGAGTTCCTAGCGTGGAAGGGACTATGAGTGCCTAGAGTGGGAGGACTATGAGTGCCTAGAGTGGGAGGGACTTATGAGTGCCTAGAGTGGGAGGGATATGCGGTTCCTAGAGTGGAGGGGACTATGAGGTGCCTAGAGTGGAGGGGGACTATGAGTTCCTAGAGTGGGAGGGACTATGAGTGCCTAGAGTGGGAGGGACTATGAGTTCCTAGAGTGGGAGGGACTATGAGTGCCTAGAGTGGGGAGGGGACTATGAGTGCCTAGAGTGGGGAGGGACTATGAGTTCTCTAGAGTGAGAGGGACTATGAGTGCCTAGAGTGGGAGGGACTATGAGTTCCTAGAGTGGGAGGGACTATGGTGCTAGAGTGGGTGGACTATGAGTGCTAGGAGTGGGAGGGACTATGAGTGCCTATCCTTGACCCGCGCTGCGGACCTCTCACGGGGTAGGCTGGAGCGTTGCGGGCGAGTGGTGCCCTGGGGGATACTGAGGTGACATTCCCGACATCACCGCCTGATCGCCGGCCAGCTCGGCTCGTGAAGCTCGGCTCGTTAAGCTCGGCTCGTATAACGCGGTACAACTGCCGCCCCGCCGCCGCCGCTGCGGTTATGGGCAGCGCGGTCTGTGGGTCATAGTGTGCACCGCAGCTGAATGATCCGATTCCGGCTGTATTGCTGACTGGAGTTTTTGCTGTGCCTTTTTTGCGGGCTGACTCATTCGGTGGCAGTGTGATCGGTTCGCGCCCCTTCCCCGTGGGGGAGGGTTGGGGTGGAACGGCCGGGCTGTGGGGCGTGCGGCGGGGACAAGTGATAACACCTGTGTTGTTTGTTTAAGAGGCCGAGGAGTCAGAATGCTAAAGAGCTGCAGTTGTGGGGCGGACATTGTTTTGATCCCAGAAGTGGAGTTCAGAACCCAAGACATCGCTGTAGAAAATCCAACACCGGATCTAGGATCTCAGCGTATCTGTCGACATCATACAATGGCGAATCTCGTATCCCAGTGCAACTCACGAGTAAATTTAGCAACAGGTATCGGCTTTCGACAGGATTCGGAGATATATCTGCAAAGTTTATGTATGATTTACAAGGGGTGTTGTCAGTAAAAACACAGGCCAGAGGCCTTTGCTGTGGTATCGGCCAGGCTCTATCGGCCCCCACATGTGGCGCCGCCTGGCGTTGTAAAGCGATACCTCTCCAGGCTGCCCGTCTCCGCTGCCCGTCTCCGCTGCCCGTCTCCTCTGCCCGTCTCCACTGCCCGTCTCCCGTTGTCCGTCTCCGCTGCCCGGTCTCCGCTGCCCGTCTCCGCTGTCCGTCTCTGCTGCCCGTCTCCAGGCCGCCCGTCTCCGGCTGTCCGTCTCCACTGCCCGTCTCCACTGCCCGTATCCGCTGTCCGTCTCCGCTGTCTGTCTCCTCTGCCCGTCTCCCGTCTGTGCCGTCTCCGCTGCCCCGTCTCCTCTGCCCGTCTCATCTGCCCCGTCTCCGCCGCCCGTCTCCGCTGTCCGTCTCCTCTGTTCCGTCTCTCGCTGCCCGTCTCCTATGCCCGTCTCCTATGCCCGTCTCCTCTGCCCGTCTCCTCTGCCCGTATCTTCTGCCCGTCTCCTCTGCCCGTCTCTCTGCCCGTCTCCACTGCCCGTCTCCTGCTGCCCGTCTCCACTGCCCGTCTCTGGCTGCCCGTCTCCGCCGCCCGCGTCTCCGCCGCCTTCCCGCCGCGAACCGCCGCCCGTCTCCCGCCGCCCGTTCCACCACCGGCCCGTCTCCTCCGCCCGTCTCCCTCCCGCCCCCGCCCGTCTCCGCCGCCCGTCTCCGCTGCCAGTCTCGGCCGCCCCGTCCTCGGCCGCCCGTCTCCAGGCCGCCCGTCTCCGCCACCCATCACTGGTCGGCTGCTGACCGACAGAATCAGCGCTAGGACAGGTCCCCACCCCAGGGCCGCCCGTCTCCAGGCCGCCCGTCTCCGCCACCCATCACTGGTCGGCTGCTGACCGACAGAATCAGCGCTGGACAGTCCCCACCCCATCGAGCCGAGGGGTGGGGACTGGCCGCCCGTCTCCGCCACCCATCACTGGTCGGCTGCTGACCGACAGAATCAAGCGCTGGACAGTCCCCACCCCATCGAGCCGAGGGGTGGGGACTGGCCGCCCCGTCTCCGCCACCCATCACTGGTCGGCTGCTGACCGACAGAATCAGCGCTGGGACAGTCCCCACCCCATCGAGCCGAGGGGTGGGACTGGCCGCCCCGTCTCCGCCACCCATCACTGGTCGGCTGCTGACCGACAGAATCAGCGCTGGACAGTCCCCACCCCAGTCGAGCCGAGGGGTGGGGACTGGCCGCCCGTCTCCGCCACCCATCACTGGTCGGCTGCTGACCGACAGAATCAGCGCTGGACAGTCCCCACCCCCATCGAGCCGAGGGGTGGGGACTGGCCCGCCCGTCTCCGCCACCCATCACTGGTCGGCTGCTGACCGACAGAATCAGCGCTGGACAGTCCCCCACCCATCCATGGGCGGTGGACTGGCCGCCCGTCTCCGCCACCCATCACTGGTCGGCTGCTGACCGACAGAATCAGCGCTGGACAGTCCCCACCCCATCGAGCCGAGGGGTGGGGACTGGCCGCCCCGTCTCCGCCACCCATCACTGGTCGGCTGCTGACCGACAGAATCAGCGCTGGACAGTCCCCACCCCATCCATGGGCGGTGGACTGCTGGACAGTCCACCGCCCACCCATCACTGGTCGGCTGCTGACCGACAGAATCAGCGCTGGACAGTCCCCCACCCCATCGAGCCGAGGGGTGGGGGACTGGCCGCCCGTCTCCGCCACCCATCACTGGTCGGCTGCTGACCGACAGAATCAGCGCTGGACAGTCCCCACCCCATCCATGGGCGGGTGGACTGGCCGCCCGTCTCCGCCACCCATCACTGGTCGGCTGCTGACCGACAGAATCAGCGCTGGACAGTCCCACCCCATCGAGCCGAGGGGTGGGGACTGGCCGCCCGTCTCCGCCCACCCAATCACTGGTCGGCTGCTGACCGACAGAATCAGCGCTGGACAGTCCCCCACCATCCATGGGCGGTGGACTGCTGGACAGTCCACCGCCCACCCATCACTGGTCGGCTGCTGACCGACAGAATCAGCGCTGGACAGTCCCCCCACCCCATCCATGGGGCGGTGGACTGCTGGACAGTCCACCGCCCACCCATCACTGGTCGGCTGCTGACCGACAGAATCAGCGCTGGACAGTCCCCACCCCAGGCCGCCCGTCCTCCAGGCCGCCCGTCCTCCGCCACCCATCACTGGTCGGCTGCTGACCGACAGAATCAGCGCTGGACAGTCCCCACCCCATCGATGGGCGGTGGACTGCTGGACAGTCCACCGCCCACCCATCACTGGTCGGCTGCTTGACCGACAGAATCAGCGCTGGGACAGGTCCCCACCCCAGGCCGCCCGTCTCCCAGGCCGCCCGTCTCCGCCACCCATCACTGGTCGGCTGCTGACCGACAGAATCAGCGCTGGACAAGTCCCCACCCCATTGAGCCGAGCGCTCCCCGACAAAACAGGAACACGCTGCGGGGCGAAGAGGACGGTAACTGTAGCAGACCAGCAGACGGTAGGACGGTAACTGTAGCCGCTGTGACTGTCGCTGGCAAGGACTCTGAGTGGGTCTGACGGCGGACAGCAGCTGGCGGCAGCGATCGGTCGTAACTGTAGCCGCTGTGACTGTCGCTGGCGAGGACTCTGAGGTGGTCTGACGGCGGACAGCAGCTGGCGGCAGGGATCGGTCGTAAACTGTGCCGACGGCCAGAGAGAGTGACTGTGCTGGCTGCAGATGATGGCGAGGGAAGATGGCAGATGACATGACGTGATGACACTCGTGAGACAGACAGTCAATCTATTGCAGATGACCCGCAGGCCATGGTGACTGACGTGATGTCATGTTTCAGCTGCACCGGGTGGCACTGCGCCACCACCCGGTTGACCGGATCGAGTTCCACACGTTCGAGGCACATTACCACTACGGCCACAAGTACATCTGCCGCAGCCCCCGACTACCCGGCCTCGTAAAAGTGAGTGTTAATCTGTGACCTTCGTCAAGGCGAATCAGCAGCGCATGACAGATAAGGGGACTGGCATGGTCAGTGTCGGAAAAGTGGCCCGTTTTCTCCATTTTTACTGAACTTGGAAGTTTTGTTCCGTGAAACTTTGACTGTAAAGAATGATTTTGTTTAGTCTGGGGTGCAAATGGCTGATGAGCATAACAAATAGACTGAGACTTTTCGAACAATGGCCCGAATGTGACAGTGATGCGACACAAATTGTCCAAACAAAATTGTAAGGTAGAATCCTCCAAATT
>JAXIVJ010016162.1:2500-29683 GCA_036785665.1 Chirona hameri
GGCTCTGACGCAGTGAACCCCGGCACGGCTCTGACGCAGTGAACCCCGGCCACGGCTCTGACGCAGTGTACCCCGGCACGGCTCTGACGCAGTGTACCCCGAGCACGGCTCTGACGCAGTGTACCCCGGCACGGCCTCTGACGCAGTGTACCCCCGGCACCGGCTCTGACGCAGTGTACCCCGGCACGGCTCTGGACGCAGTGAACCCCGGCACGGCTCTGCCGCAGTGTACGCTTTGAGTGGCCCCGACCAAAGTGACACATACAAAAATAACCCCAGCACAGCTGGGGGCATTTTTTAACTTCACATGAATACCCTAACACCTGGCTGCCTGCTCACATCATCCCTATATTTTAACCATCGCCGTGCCGGGGGGATAGACACCCCCTCAGGATTTTGCGGATAACGGAAAAACGGCGACGCGCAGCGCCGCCATTTTTGGCACAGCTGTTTGTGCATCAATTGTCCACATTATGTAACAAAATATCGGGTCATCTTAGGTCAGGTCACCAGACCAGGTCACGTGACCCCACCTCCCAAAGAACTTGTGGTCGTACCACAGTCACAGTTTTGGGATGATCGGTTTTACACTTACAGGATTTCATAAGCTCACACATCTACAATTCGTTTATCTTGGATTTTTAATATCAACGACCTAAGGTCGGTTTAATTTCGTGACCTCCCCATTATAAGTCTAAGGGGAAATATTCAAATGCTTCCTATTCTGAGGATACGCATGATATCAGCCCAATTCTTCTGGATCATGTTATTATAGGCCATCCTTGAAGACTCAGACGCATTTTTGATTCAGTGACCCCACGTGTTGAATCTATCGCCCGATTTTTTTTTCTCCGTCGTATTTTTTTTTTAATGTAATTTATTATTATTGGCAATCAATAGCTGAAACGCAACTGCTAATGAAAAAAAATGTAAATGTACATACATACTGACGTGATGAATATGATGGTTAAGTGAATAATACATCTGAAATGGTTTTAACGATCACTATTTCTAAGGACATGATCGCTTAGTAAATTTTCACAGGAATAACATAGCAATGATTTTTGCTGGCATTTTAACCCCCGAGTACTTCATGAGAAGGAGCATTTTGTCCCCGACCTTATCCATAAGGACAGCACACTTTACCACCCCTGCGGCTCTGACGCAGTGTACCCCGACACGGCACGGCCGACACAGTTCAGGGTAATGGCCGACCCGTCAACCGGAACGGACGCACGCGATCCTTCCGCTGCTGCTATCGTGCAGGGGATTTTGGCTCTGTGGCCTGGCGGTCGATAAGTCTCCGTTGACGCGTTGCAAGATGAGCTGCGCTTTCCCCAGAAGCTGACGGTCGGCTCGGCACCCATCGCATCGTAGTAGCCTGCTCTCCACTCTGCGCTTCAGCAGGACAACGCCAGACACGTACCAGATACGCATCGTTCCTGGCGAGGATAGCATCCAAGGCTGACACTTTACAGCGCCTTTGCTCCCAATGTAGATGTGGAGTAAGATACCACGTGAAGGCTGGTTGCGTCATACGGAGTTTAATTCAAGTGCTGCTGACATGCTGTGTGGGTTTTATGATGAATATATCGCAATTAAGTTCATTTTCTGTGAAATATAGTGGTCCGATTCTAACCTTGTGTAGCGGCTATCTCCGGTGTATTGTGTGCCGACGCAATGCTCCATTTCGAGGTAATTATGATCAGAGGAGACGGGGCCTCTGAAAAGCCGAGCTTGGCATTGATCGGCGGTGGGCACCGTTGAGAAATGAACAGCGTTCCGTATCTGATCATATTTCCAGTAAGAACTGCCATCCAATACCTGTCTTCCAATGCACAGAACAATTTCCGTCAAAGGCAATAATGCGTATAAACACGATTCATACAGCACCTCTTCCCCAAAATGAAGATTTAAACAAACACAACACGCTTCCCTAACGGTTATGTACTGTAATGATATGTTCCAGCCTCTTTGCATCATTAACGGTGACGAAGACCGCGAAATTTGCACATGGGGATTGCAAATGGTAAATCATACATAATGCATGTATGATTTAATCGCTAACTTCTGTATATACGTATATTGCCATTATGCTTGCTTAGTTTCTCAAGGAAAACAATATTGGCGCTGCTATGTGCAGGGTAGTTGAAAATTGCAATGCAGAAGTAGTATCATTGCAAGATAAGTACTTTATTGCCATTGTGACATTTACAACTCCATGTTCCAATATGATTAGAGATCTTGCACAATTTACGACTGATCAGCGTGCCTTTACAACTGTCTTAAGTACATCCATATTTCAATTTGTATATGCCGTCTCATGCACTGGTAGAAAACCAATGGTTTGATTTTGCCCAGATCAGTTTGGTGCCCGTTAGTTCGCTGCATTTAACGTTCGCCACTCGCCGTCCATCAGAGCTAAAACGACTCGGCAGCGGATCCAGCCGGGACCACACAGTCGGCACTGAGACCATGTAATGCAATCAGCATGTTGTGATGTTCTGCGCCGCATTCCACTGCAATTAATGCGCACAAACGGCCGTCCTTGTGTCTGATTAGGTGAGGACTTTTTCTGCGCTGAAACACCGCCGTCCTTCTGCGATATGACACATAATTAATTACACCGTCCGAGACCGGCGGAAAGGTTACACCGCAGCTTCAGCGCTGATATCGCGTGCTCGCGTCACACGGCCCTAGTCAAATCGGAGCACGGGCGAAGTAGTTGCTTGACGAATGCGCCCAGCGGCATTTAAAGATTAATTAAGGTATGGTGTATGCGCTGCGTTCACTTTAAGGCTGGAGAGACCAATGACATCATCGTTTGAGGAAAAGCAAAGACGTTGAAAGGATTTAACCCTCGCCCTACGGGGACCTTTTCTCATATTTCGCTCTACTTGGGTACTTGGGGAGGGCTGACAGCCCCCCTTGTTAACTTCCAAACCAAGCAACATAGGGCAATGCGGAAAAACAGCAAGATGCCCGTCATGAGAGGAATTTAACAGTATGCGATTTTTAGGTTTCAGGTCAACGGATGACCTTCCAGGTCAAGTGAATGACATAAGTTCGACCACGTCCAAAAATAACGATGTTTCTCTGTCCGTAGTCATTACCAAAGCTATGAGTATAAAACGATTTAGTCAGCGTCAAAATGTTGGTCGTTGTATTAGCTATCTGGCAATATATCGAATTTTAGGTCTGGGCCAGCTAATCACCTCTCAGGTCACGGAAATTGTCACCATAGATGAGAATTGCTATGCGTTTTGCATTACAGCACATGTACCCCGTTTAGTATAACTTCTGAACGGAGAGAGATAGAGAGAGACCATAAAAGTAACGTGTTGCCTGTCATAAGCAAATCTAAAGGCATCCTGTTTTGAGTATCTAAGTCAACTGGTACCTTTGGGGTCAGGTCAATGGCCCTTTGGTGTCTGCCATGACCTTGACGAAAAGGTCATAGGTCACGATTTAATAGTCGTATATAGTTCAAATTTTGATACGATACGTATAATTGTTGTAAACTCAGCTATTGAAAATTTCAGCAAGATGCGCCAGAGTACGTGTGAAAAGTGATTTAAGAAAAACATCAGGGGGCTGTCAGGACCTCCGCCCCGTAGGGCGAGGGTTAAACCAGATGTATGGATGGATATCATTTTCATGTTGCCACATGTGTGGCTAAGTCCCCCGTTTGTTGGAGTTTGCACTTCAATAGTAAATATATGAAATACTTGTTTATAAATACAATATTATATAGGATGCACAACATTTTAGCAAAAAGTTAACAGTATCGGAATACAAATTATGCATCATTTTGACGTCTCAACCGCGACAATACGGGCGGATTACTTTGTGCCGTTGGTAACAAGCTGACATGCTGCCTGATCTGTTTGATGTGTTTTGCAATGTTTGTCGTACTGTAATGCTGTAACAATTCGCTTGATTTTCCCTCGTCTGGTACGTCACCTGTATGCTATACTATTTGTGTATGTTGTATGGTATTGCACTAAATACTGATGTCACTAGAGCCCGGAACAGCCACTCTTGGGTGGGTTTTAGCCGAATACAATACAATACAATACATATCGCCGATATAACACAGTACAGCACTTCCATACAAGCAACATTCCCAATGTAAAAATGGCAATATTTCCAAGTAAAGAACTCGACAAGCAAAAAGTCAGAATTGGATTTGCTGTCCCAAAACCGGTAGTTTGCGTGGCCACTAACACCCTTGTCACCCTTCAGCAACAGCACGAGGGCACATGCCGACAGACCGGGTACTTACAAAGTCCTGGAAGAACGCCATCCTTTCCTGTACGGGCGCGCCTCCTTGTGACTGCGTGATCTCGCCCGTCACCGAGAGGCACAACATAGCAGCGGGCTACACCGGCACGACGGCTAGGCCACATGGCACCGATCCATGGCGGCGAACGGGCGCTCTCGGACCCTCGGACCGCACACCTGCCTCACTCTCGGCGCCGCGACCACTTCTGGCCGGCGCAGCGCGGCGCGGGCAGCGGCCACCACCTGGCTGAGCGCCGCGGCCGAAATTGGTTCACTGGCGCGGCGGCAGGCGGCGCCAGTGGCGAACTGGAGCAGCGCCGAGCGCTCCGCGAGCCGAGCGCTTCACTGTCACTCTCGATGGCAGCGGGCGGCCAGCGCTGTGACGGCCGCCGCCGCGCCGGTCAGCCGCCGGATCGGATTCCCGAGGACCCAGATCTGGTGCAACGCGATCCGCGAGCCGAGAGAGATCTCACCCCGATCAGCGCCGGTCGTGTTGGTCTACGAGCAGTAAACCGAAACGCAGAGTCTCCCCGGTTTGTCGCGCAGAGCCGACTACACCATGCATATCAGGCTGACCTGATTTTCGGGGCGTTTATAGTGATGCGCTCGACACACCACAGCCCGATCGGAGCGACGCTGGGACCTTTTCAGAGCTTTCGCGCAAACTAAGGCGTACCGACAACTCCATTGGCCGTCTCCCGCCTCTGGTCGCCCGCTGTGGACGTGTAATCCCATCGTAAAGCCCAGCACCAAGGGATACAAATATACCATAAACCGTAATGAACGTCATCGCCCTGGAAGAGCTTACGGCTGTAAAATCGGCGTATATTCCCGGCGACGCGCCCGGGCGTCACACATTCTCGCTCCGGCCGCTCTCGAGCTGTTTTTGTTTACATCTCGGGACGCGTACGGCTTTGAGCCGAGCTTTGAGCGCGTGTCGGCCGGGTCGTTTGAAGTGGCCGCCGGCGGGCGGCGGGCGGCGGCCCGGGGCCGGTCAGCGGCGGAGACAGGGGCAGTGTCTCAGGTCTCAGCATTCCTCCGAGCTTCCCACACCACCACCAAGAGCAGCCTGCCCGCCGGCCGGCCGACCAGCCCAGTTGCGTAACACCGCCTCCCGCAGAACGGCGGGCGCCGTAGATCGTTACTGGGTCTGCAGGTGGCCTGTCTCACTCATTGCGGGCTGGGGGCGACTTTTTTAGCCGGCGCAGAGCGGCGCAGAGCGGCGCCGGCGACCGGTCTGCGGCGCCAATACTGCGCTGCGCGTCGGATTCGTCCGAAACGGAGCGAATCGCAGAGACGCGCGCGACTAATTTGCGGTAAACATCAGTCTGCGCGGCCAGACTGACCGGTCCAGACGACCACATCATCTGAGCAGTGCAAACGGGTATCTTACATACGTCGGCCTTACGAAGTTCCTGCGCGGCTACCCGGCGAACCCTGTGCTCCGAAATAAGAGCACCCGCCACTCCGTGCCAAGTAGTCAATGGTCATTGGGAATAGTAAGTTCAGTGGTCAGTGGTCAGTGATCAGTGGTCAGTGGTCAGTGGTCAGTGATCAGTGGTCAGTGGTCAGTGGTCAGTGATCAGTGGTCAGTGGTCAGTGATCAGTGGTCAGTGGTCAGTGATCAGTGATCAGTGATCAGTGATCAGTGATCAGTGATCAGTGATCAGTGATCAGTGGTCAGTGATCAGTGGTCAGTGATCAGTGGTCAGTGGTAGCGGCCAGTGGCCAGTGGTCAATTTTCACTGGTCACTGGTCACTGATTGCTGGTCACTAGTCACTGGTCACTGGTCACTGGTCAATTTTCACCGGTCACTGGTCATTGATTGCTGGTCACTGGTCACTGGTCACTGGTCACTGGTCACTGGTCACTGGTCACTGGTCACTGGTGGACGGAGGGGAGGGCAGTGCAGGCCCGGCGACACAAGGTCTGCACTGTCATTGGCGGCCGGCTCTCATGAGGAGTGTGTACACTTGCGACACGATAAAATCTAATGGAGCGCGACTTCGTGACCCGGCCGATGACGAGCCGCTATTGAACGGCTACTGGGGTAATGACTTTCCGTATGCATAGCAATAAATCATGACGCGTGCGTTACGTTTTAATCAAAACGTTATTAACTTGATCGATCATCGGGTGCAAATGGCCTGGCAATTTGCAGGCGGTGCCATGAGTTGCCGCTGCCGACGTGGCCTCCGCGACGACGGCGGCGGCGCGGTGGCACTTCCCTTTCACTGGCTGTGCAACACCCGCCGAGCGCCGGCCGATATCATCAGTGACACATTATGAAACGAAGGCGGCGCCGGCGGCGTCGGCGGCGACGCGGCTGCGAGCGGCGGCGGTCGGCGGCGGACGCGCCGTCGGCAGTGACGCTGCACACCCGGTAATGGATTTCGGGGGCGGGGAGTATCATGAGCGAGCCCGGCTGGCAGCGCGTCGTGCGCAGATGGTATCTGGCAGCGCGGCGGGGCGACCCATGCCCCTGCAGACGGACCGCGAGCCGCGCCGGCCGGGGTGGACACGTGAACGCACCGGGGACGGCCGGCTCGGCCAGCACTCCCGCGACGTGAATGAATGAGGAAAGTCGCGAGCAGGGCTATGATCGCATCATGAGCGCGTAATGTGGCGACATTGCTGTCACATGGTCAGAATGGCGCCGGCTGAGTGTGTGAACGTGATGGTAAAGACGGAGTTTATGACCGTGCATGAAATGGCTGAGGCACACATGGTATCATCATGCACGCCTCAGTGCGCGCGAGCGCGACACAAGGGATACTATTTTCAGGAATATGAAATAAGACTGCTCTTTCCGGTGCCGAAGGCCAGTCGAGCGTGCCCCCTCACGTACCCATGCGAGGGAACGGGGACTCCCGAGCGGCCCCGGCAGAACCGACGGCACTGCTTTGCGGTCACCAGTAACCAGTCGACCAGTTCACCTAACACTCAATCTCCTGCCCAGGGATCGACTGGGGACTCCCGTATCCCAGAGGCAGACCCAGAGGCAATCATGTCAGGCAATGTGTCTTACTCAATCCAGTAACCGATCTCCTGCCCAGGGATCGACTGGGGACTCCCGTATCCTCAGAGGCAGACCCAGAGGCAATCATTAGTGTCTTACTCAATCCAGTAACCGATCTCCTGCCCAGGGATCGACTCGGGACTCCCGTATCCTCAGAGGCAGACCCAGAGGCAATCATTAGTGTCTTATTCAATCCAGTAACCGATCTCCTGCCCAGGGATCGACTCGGGACTCCCGTATCCTCAGAGGCAGACCCAGAGGCAATCATTAGTGTCTTACTCAATCCAGTAACCGATCTCCTGCCCAGGGATCGACTCGGGACTCCCGTATCCTCAGAGGCAGACCCAGAGGCAATCATTAGTGTCTTACTCAATCCAGTAACCGATCTCCTGCCCAGGGATCGACTGGGGACTCCCGTATCCTCAGAGGCAGACCCAGAGGCAATCATTAGTGTCTTACTCAATCCAGTAACCGATCTCCTGCCCAGGGATCGACTGGGGACTCCCGTATCCTCAGAGGCAGACCCAGAGGCAATCATTAGTGTCTTACTCAATCCAGTAACCGATCTCCTGCCCAGGGATCGACTCGGGACTCCCGTATCCTCAGAGGCAGACCCAGAGGCAATCATTAGTGTCTTACTCAATCCAGTAACCGATCTCCTGCCCAGGGATCGACTCGGGACTCCCGTATCCTCAGAGGCAGACCCAGAGGCAATCATTAGTGTCTTACTCAATCCAGTAACCGATCTCCTGCCCAGGGATCGACTGGGGACTCCCGTATCCTCAGAGGCAGACCCAGAGGCAATCATTAGTGTCTTACTCAATCCAGTAACCGATCTGCCCAGGGATCGACTCGGGACTCCCGTATCCTCAGAGGCAGACCCAGAGGCAATCATTAGTGTCTTACTCAATCCAGTAACCGATCTCCTGCCCAGGGATCGACTCGGGACTCCCGTATCCTCAGAGGCAGACCCAGAGGCAATCATTAGTGTCTTACTCAATCCAGTAACCGATCTCCTGCCCAGGGATCGACTCGGGACTCCCGTATCCTCAGAGGCAGACCCAGAGGCAATCATTAGTGTCTTACTCAATCCAGTAACCGATCTCCTGCCCAGGGATCGACTCGGGACTCCCGTATCCTCAGAGGCAGACCCAGAGGCAATCATTAGTGTCTTACTCAATCCAGTAACCGATCTCCTGCCCAGGGATCGACTCGGGACTCCCGTATCCTCAGAGGCAGACCCAGAGGCAATCATTAGTGTCTTACTCAATCCAGTAACCGATCTCCTGCCCAGGGATCGACTCGGGACTCCCGTATCCTCAGAGGCAGACCCAGAGGCAATCATTAGTGTCTTACTCAATCCAGTAACCGATCTCCTGCCCAGGGATCGACTCGGGACTCCCGTATCCTCAGAGGCAGACCCAGAGGCAATCATTAGTGTCTTACTCAATCCAGTAACCGATCTCCTGCCCAGGGATCGACTCGGGACTCCCGTATCCTCAGAGGCAGACCCAGAGGCAATCATTAGTGTCTTACTCAATCCAGTAACCGATCTCCTGCCCAGGGATCGACTCGGGACTCCCGTATCCTCAGAGGCAGACCCAGAGGCAATCATTAGTGTCTTACTCAATCCAGTAACCGATCTCCTGCCCAGGGATCGACTCGGGACTCCCGTATCCTCAGAGGCAGACCCAGAGGCAATCATTAGTGTCTTACTCAATCCAGTAACCGATCTCCTGCCCAGGGATCGACTCGGGACTCCCGTATCCTCAGAGGCAGACCCAGAGGCAATCATTAGTGTCTTACTCAATCCAGTAACCGATCTCCTGCCCAGGGATCGACTCGGGACTCCCGTATCCTCAGAGGCAGACCCAGAGGCAATCATTAGTGTCTTACTCAATCCAGTAACCGATCTCCTGCCCAGGGATCGACTGGGGACTCCCGTATCCTCAGAGGCAGACCCAGAGGCAATCATTAGTGTCTTACTCAATCCAGTAACCGATCTCCTGCCCAGGGATCGACTCGGGACTCCCGTATCCTCAGAGGCAGACCCAGAGGCAATCATTAGTGTCTTACTCAATCCAGTAACCGATCTCCTGCCCAGGGATCGACTGGGGACTCCCGTATCCTCAGAGGCAGACCCGGAGGCAATCATTAGTGTCTTACTCAATCCAGTAACCGATCTCCTGCCCAGGGATCGACTCGGGACTCCCGTATCCTCAGAGGCAGACCCAGAGGCAATAATTAGTGCCTTACTCAATCCAGTAACCGATCTCCTGCCCAGGGATCGACTGGGGACTCCCGTATCCTCAGAGGCAGACCCAGAGGCAATCATTAGTGTCTTACTCAATCCAGTAACCGATCTCCTGCCCAGGGATCGACTCGGGACTCCCGTATCCTCAGAGGCAGACCCAGAGGCAATCATTAGTGTCTTACTCAATCCAGTAACCGATCTCCTGCCCAGGGATCGACTGGGGACTCCCGTATCCTCAGAGGCAGACCCAGAGGCAATCATTAGTGTCTTACTCAATCCAGTAACCGATCTCCTGCCCAGGGATCGACTCGGGACTCCCGTATCCTCAGAGGCAGACCCAGAGGCAATCATTAGTGTCTTACTCAATCCAGTAACCGATCTCCTGCCCAGGGATCGACTGGGGACTCCCGTATCCTCAGAGGCAGACCCAGAGGCAATCATTAGTGTCTTACTCAATCCAGTAACCGATCTCCTGCCCAGGGATCGACTCGGGACTCCCGTATCCTCAGAGGCAGACCCAGAGGCAATCATTAGTGTCTTACTCAATCCAGTAACCGATCTCCTGCCCAGGGATCGACTCGGGACTCCCGTATCCTCAGAGGCAGACCCAGAGGCAATCATTAGTGTCTTACTCAATCCAGTAACCGATCTCCTGCCCAGGGATCGACTCGGGACTCCCGTATCCTCAGAGGCAGACCCAGAGGCAATCATTAGTGTCTTACTCAATCCAGTAACCGATCTCCTGCCCAGGGATCGACTCGGGACTCCCGTATCCTCAGAGGCAGACCCAGAGGCAATCATTAGTGTCTTACTCAATCCAGTAACCGATCTCCTGCCCAGGGATCGACTCGGGACTCCCGTATCCTCAGAGGCAGACCCAGAGGCAATCATTAGTGTCTTACTCAATCCAGTAACCGATCTCCTGCCCAGGGATCGACTCGGGACTCCCGTATCCTCAGAGGCAGACCCAGAGGCAATCATTAGTGTCTTACTCAATCCAGTAACCGATCGCCTTCCCAGGAATCCACTCAGTGACTACCGTACGGCCTCAGAACCTCAGAGACAGACCCGGAGGCGGACGGTCGCGCCGCACCGGAGGCGGTCCGCCCGCTCGAGGCCCGCTCGAGGCCCACTCGAGGCCCGCTCGAGGCCCGCTCGAGGCCCGCTCGAGGCCCGCTCGAGGCCCGCTCGAGGCCCGCTCGAGGCCCGCTCGAGGCCCGCTCGAGGCCCGCTCCGAGCACACTCAGTATGCAGCGCGACGCCACCGACCCGGCGGCGTGCCTATAAAGCGACGCCGCCTGAGAGAGCTGTCGGTAATTTAGATTCATTCATTAGAGCGGACAAATCATTGGTCTAATTGCGCCATGATCACGAGCGGCGCCGCCGAGGGGTCGAGCGCGTCGTGGTCGGGAGCGCGGCGTAGCGTCCGCCCCGGTCGGCGTCGGTCCCTCGACTCGGCTCTAGCCTTGAAGGCCAGTGCGGCACGCTGGGGACGCATATCCGGCACCTAGTTAAACCATCGTTTAAAACCTATTTAAACCATAAAACCGGCCAGCGCCCACGGTGATGGCCAGTCGTTTAGAGGTCACACCGACAGGCGTTCGCGCCGCATCACCGTGCGATGGGCAGCAAAGGTGAGACTATTAGGGCATTAAGACTCCATGCATGCCTGAGCCGCTGCTGGCTCGGCACTAATTGCGAATATTCGCACGATGTATCATAATTAGGGTGATAATGTCACCGCATCACGTTAAACTGGTTTTGAAACGCCGGAGACCATAGCGTTTTGAAGAAATGGGTTAATAAAACATGCGGGTAATTGCATATGGGTAATGCACATTGGCGAGAAGGTGTATCATACTTTCGCCATTAGGAACATTATGGCCATGGAATTATACCCCTTAGCTTCACATATATACTACAGTTGTAACACGGCACAGGGAGTTGAGTAGCGTAGCTGTTCAACTCCTCCTTGAACTCCTCGGCTGGAGGGAAGTTTCTTAATCAGCTGTGAGCTGGCCCAACCACTTCAATCAGAGAAACGAAAGTAGGCCAGAGCTAGAAAAGCTATAAACCCATACAATAAAGGATTTTAATGAAACATTCCGAGCTATTGTATCATCCTGAATGGGAGACTCAAATCTGCAAAACGTCGCAGCTAGTTAGATTATTTCAGCCGCTCTTTCGGTCAAAATCAGTCGTTTTTAAAACTTGCATTTAAAAGTCCGGTCTGGCTGTAATGGTCCGGTCTGGCTTTACCATTGTCCGTCGCCGAACATCTGCTGCAATGATTGCAATGATGCACTCGTGTCGTGCCCACATAACTGGTTCTGCTCCACACGCATCCTCAGCTCGAATGCTGCGTTAGCCGGCAATTGCTAAGTAAAAACTCCATACCGGCTTCATATCGGCTCCGGCTCCGGCTCCGGCTCCGGCTCCGGCTCCGGCTCCGGCTCCGGCTCCGGCTCCGGCTCCGGCTCCGGCTCCGGCTCCGGCTCCGGCTCTGGCTCCGGCTCCGGCTCGGTCAGTTAGGAGCCGGAGCGGACCAGAGCGGGCCGTAGCAGGTCACCACCACGGGACGCCAATTACGCGCTACACGGCCTCCGAGGGCCGGCCCGGCCCGCTGCATCTCAGCCCGGATGAGATCTCGCTATCGGCACCACCAAGGTCTGGCCGCGCAGTCTACCGGCCGGTTTTGGTGCGGCTGGCAGGCCGTCCCGTCCGCGCCAGCCACGAGCTGCTCCTCCCTCCTCCTCCTGCGCCACCACCACCACCGCCACCGCCACCGCCACCGCCACCGCCACCGCCACCGCCACCGCCACCGCCACCGCCACCGCCACCGCCACTGCCGCCGCCACCGCCACTGCCGCCGCCACCGCCACCCCCACCGCCACTGCCGCCGCCACCGCCACTGCCGCCGCCACCGCCATTGCCGCCGCCGCCACCACCACCGCTGCTGCTGCCGCCGCCACCACCACCGCTGCTGCTGCCGCCACCGCTGCTGCTGCCGCCACCGCTGCTGCTGCCGCCACCGCTGCTGCTGCCGCCACCGTTGATGCTGCCGCCACTGCTGATGCTGCCACCACCGCTGATGCTGCCGCCACCGCTGCTGCTGCCACCACCGCTGACGCTGCCGCCACCGCTGCTGCTGCCGCCACCGCCGATGCTGCCGCCACCGCTGATGCTGCCGCCGCCACCCAGCCGCCGACAGCGGGGATCGCGATTACAAGTGACGCGAAACGTCGAATGTGCTCACACAGGCGTTGTGTTGTCTGGGAGGGTGTAAATAGTTTCATCATTTGCATGCAATCACCAGCCGGCTGTCAATGCCGGCAGACGCCGCGGCAGAGATTGCAGCGCTCAGTGTGGTGTCGATTCATTACGGAAGACACCCGACCTCCGTCGTAATGGACGTGCTGCATCGCAGACACATGCATCGCGACCTGCCAGCCGAAGCCATGGGAGTCTCTGGTTCGTCGCGGTCCCACGACGGCCAGACGATCAGACGGATCAGAGGATCGGGCGTCCTGCGAGCTGGCCTCTCCCGGCTGCTGTGGACAGCGTCGTCTCGGCTGTGGATTTGTTGATCGCCCACAGGGGCCTCTCCGGGCTTACAATGTAGATACATTGTTAATCAAAACATAACCATCAGGACTCCATCAAGACTCCGTCAAGACACCATCAGGACTCCATCATAACTCCATCAAGACACCATCAGGACTCCATCAAGACTCCATCGGTACTCCATCAGGACTCCATCAAGACTCCATCGGGACTCCATCAGGACTCCATCAGGACTCCATCAGGACTCCATCAAGACACCATCAGGGCTCCATCAGGACTCCATCGGGACTCCATCGGGACTCTATCGGGACTCTATCGGGACTCTATCGGGACTCTATCGGGACTCCATCGGGACTCCATCGGGTCTCCATCGGGACTCCATCGGGACTCCATAGGGCCTTCATCGGGACTTTATGAAACTTCATCAGGACTCAATTATAACACCACTGTTGCTTCATTTGGACATCACTGGGCCTCTACCAGACTTTCCACGTACGAGGCCCTGCTCCGAGTCCACCCCCTCCCCGGAGCAGCCCCATTCCCCGCCGCCGGTATCTTGGCCGTATCGCACGGTGGGCCGGGGCCGACCGCGGCGTGCCTGCGATTGGACGCGGTCGCGGTCACCTGCTTTGTCGGCCCATTAGGCCGCGCCGTGGGCGTGCGGGGAGGGGCGGGGGCGGGGAGGGGCAGGACAGAGTGACCATGAGGGGCGGGCCGAGCCGCCGACGATGACCAATAGGGGCAGAGCGAAGGAGGTGGTGCGCAGAGATGCAGGAGAAGAGTGCATTAAATCACTGGGTACAGATACCTCAATCCACACAGATAAATGCGTACAAATTGCTTAGAAAAACTGATATTGTAATGACTACACACGGTACTTGGCCGTCCAGTGACTACAGACATACGATAATGGGTTCGCATCCCAGTGTTACTAGATTTGAGCCCCGGCTCTTGATTTGCTGCATGTGCCCACCAACTGATCAGGTCGTGTGATGAATGGCCAAGAGATATGCAGCATGATGCTGGGAGATTGTCATGTGAAACATCCCTCCGCGATCTAGTCTTGTCGAGATTCGGCGGGAGGCGAAGCTGTACGTTAAAATGAAGCTGTGGTACTGGATGGTGGGATCAGGACACAGGCAGCTACTGTGCCAAAAATGTACTCTGAACCCAAAACCGACCAGGTAAATCATTTGACCTGTTCTGTGCAAATACCATCAGTATTCTAATTTCTTTCAGATTTTCGGTAAAACATTAAAACAACGGTATCCAAGGAAGCGTTTGGAAAAACGTTTGGTCTACCTTATATGTGTTCAATGTGAATTCGAGTGTATCCTTATTCTGTTGAAGTTGATTTGTTTCGTCCACGACATTTTAATGTGCACAGCCTATGCATGTTGACACAGAGTGACACATTATTTATCACCATAAACGTACAAAGGCATATCGCACACATCGCATGCTTTTATTTTTATCAGATGAAAATATATCAAGCCTTACCCTCGCTTTTACCTTTGCAACAACGAAAATAAGTGTCTCCAAACAGCAAACTAGCATCACTTTCTCTGTCCGATAACAATGATCAGAATCACAATATGTTAAATTTCTCAAGATTTAAAACATGCATATATTACATCACACATGCATATTTGTAGATATAGAGCACCAGCAACAATGGTACTATCGGCAATATGTCACGTGTTTCTAGACTGCACCAGCGCGTGGATTTTGTTCTCCCGATAGCACGGTCTACCAGTCGCAGCGCCCAGGGGGACGCGGGTTTGAGGCATAAAAAGAAAGTCGGGCCAGCTGATGATTGGTCCTCCGATTCCGGAGATACCGAATAGCAAAGAGTTAACAGGAACCTCAATGTATACAAGTACATTGCCACCACACCCAATTACAACAGCGTCAGCTGCGGGTTTGGTTAATTCAACTAACATGAAGTTAACAAGAACCTCAATATATAAGTGCATTGCCGCCTCATCCATACCGCAAAAATTGATTTGTAATCGGATGTTTATGAAAAATGCATATTATTGAAAAGTTGTATAATAAAATGCATTTACAATGGTATACATAGGTACTTTTGTAAAATATGTCTGTTTTAGGAGAAAATGTTTACTTAGTTGTCAAACCATGCACCCATTGCCCCTGTGTTGAAGCGGCACACCAGCGCTACCTAGTTATTAAGTTACCTTGGCAGCGCCACTGGCGGCGGCTGCTGGTGGCGACCGTGCCGCGCCACGCCACACCACGCCGTCACATATCCTGCATTAGCAACATTTCAGCGCCCGGCCGGCGGTCGCCGGCAACAAAGCGGCTAACCGAGATTGATGTACGCTGATGGCAGCGACGCATTGTCTGTGTGCTGCTCTGATGACGCCATCGTCGGCCACCGTCACCCCGCGTGCCGTCTGCTAATAAAGACGCATTGGCCGGCGGCGGGCGGCTGGTCGGCTGGCAGCGAGGTCGACCGCGCCGTCCTGCGGTCACCACCGCCGCCGCCGCCGCCGCCGCGCGCCTGGCGCAATCGCCCTCCCACGAGAATAGCCTGCACAGTGCACAGTCTCAAGCTTTCCAATAACGGGTCCGCCGGCGCGCCGCGGCGCGTCTGCGCTGCGTTCAGGGCTATTCCTGGCACGGTGTGACGCTCGTCGCGACGATGATGACAACCGCAAACGGTGGCGTGCCTGCGACATGATAAGGTGCTCGGTTTTGTAACGTTGCCTGGCCGGTGTGCGGGAAGAAACTGACGCCGCTGTATGAGGTGCCGATTGCGGGCCGTGGTGCGAGGCAATTCATCTGGTGTTAGCTACTTGACCGCGGCTGCAGTCTCCCAGAACGTGCGCTGTTAGTGTCGCAGTTAGAACTGCAGTCTCCAAGAAGGATGGGCACCGCCGCCGCTGCAGTCTCTGGCAATGCAATCTCGGGAGCGGTAGAAAATATGACATCCACACTGACGTACAGCGCACGCGCCCTGTCCGGATGATTCAATGCTCGTTTGCATATTGCAGACACTGTGTGCAGGTATAAATGAAAAATGGCACGCCTGATCTGTGCTGAAGCGAATCCCTCATTTTAGCATGCTTGTATAGCCTAGAATGCCATTATTTCATCACCTCACCTTGGCATTTGACTTTGACATTTGAAGATAAATGAATTATGGGTGTCACGCTCGTGCTGACCACGGTTGATCTATCCTGCTATTTCTCATTATCTCCACAGCATGTATCTCGCTGGCGACTGATTATCATAACCAATCTGTCTTACACGTTTATAGTCTGGCACTGCCATTCCCCATCGCCGCTAACATCCACATTACATTTTGCGAAACCCGATGAATACATGACACATTTGGGTCAAGCGCGGTTTGAATCATTTCTGAACAATTGGCCATGAGGGTGCAATGTGCATGCATATACATGCTACCGATATGCATCACGTACATGGATCAGTTGCTCATTATAGCATGTCTCATGCTCAATAAACCATAGCAGTAGGGAGAGAGAGGGAGAGATAGAGAGAGCTGCCATCAATGGGAGCGATCGGTGGTTAAACAGTGCATCCGCATGCCGCGATTCTGTGACGTCAGAGTTCCATGAAACCCGTCTGCTGTTCTGTGGTATCTGGCGCCGCTCCGAGCGGAGACCCTCTCACGACCGGACCAGTCTCGAGCGGTGAATGAGCCACGCTGCAGACGAGCCACTAATACCCGGCTCAGCCGACCGCAGAGAATACTCCAGTCGGCCGGCCGAGCGGCAGATCTTGGTCAGCCGGGGCACGACGTGATCTCCTCTCTCGCTCTCTGCCTCTCTGCCTCTCTGCCTCTCTGCCTCTCTGCCTCTCTACCTCTCTGCCTCTCTGCCTCTCTGCCTCTCTGCCTCTCTGCCTCTCTGCCTCTCTGCCTCTCTGCCTCTCTGCCTCTCTGCCTCTCTGCCTCTCTGCCTCTCTGCCTCTCTGCTTCTCTGCCTCTCTGCCTCTCTGCCTCTCTGCCTCTCTGCCTCTCTTCCTCTCTGCCTCTCTGCCTCTCTGCCTCTCTGCCTCTCTGCCTCTCTGCCTCTCTGCCTCTCTTCCTCTCTGCCTCTCTGCCTCTCTGCCTCTCTGCCTCTCTGCCTCTTTGCCTCTCTGCCTCTGCCTCTCTGCCTCTCTTCCTCTCTGCCTCTCTTCCTCTCTGCCTCTCTTCCTCTCTGCCTCTCTGCCTCTCTGCCTCTCTGCCTCTCTGCCTCTCTGCCTCTCTGCCTCTCTGCCTCTCTGCCTCTCTTCCTCTCTTCCTCTCTGCCTATCTTCCTCTCTGCCTCTCTGCCTCTCTGCCTCTCTTCCTCTCTGCCTCTCTGCCTCTCTGCCTCTCTGCCTCTCTGCCTCTCTGCCTCTCTGCCTCTCTGCCTCTCTGCCTCTCTGCCTTTCTGCCTCTCTGCCTCTCTTCTTCCCTGCCTCTCTGCCTCTCTGCCTCTCTTCTTCTATGCCTCTCTGCCTCTCTGCCTCTCTTCCTCTCTGCCTCTCTGCCTCTCTTCCTCTCTGCCTATCTTCCTCTCTGCCTCTCTGCCTCTCTGTCTCTCTGCCTCTCTGCCTCTCTGCCTCTCTGCCTCTCTGCCTCTCTGCCTCTCTGCCGCTCTGCCTCTCTGCCTCTCTGCCTCTCTGCCTCTCTGCATCTATGCCTCTCTGCCTCTCTGCCTCTCTTCCTCTCTGCCTCTCTGCCTCTCTGCCTCTCTGCCTCTCTGCCTCTCTGCCTCTCTGCCGCTCTGCCTCTCTGCCTCTCTGCCTCTCTGCCTCTCTGCCTCTCTGCCTCTCTGCCTCTCTGCCTCTGCCTCTCTGCCTTTCTGCCTCTCTTCCTCTCTGACTCTCTGTCTCTCTGCCTCTCTATCACACTCTCCCT
Organism: Chirona hameri; assembly: GCA_036785665.1. NCBI lineage: Eukaryota > Metazoa > Arthropoda > Thecostraca > Balanomorpha > Balanidae > Chirona > Chirona hameri. The sequence continues at coordinate 20,499 of JAXIVJ010016162.1, forward strand.
CCCCTGTCTCCCTCTTCTCTCTCAGTCTGACATCGTACGTGGTCCACTGCACACATATACAACCTCCACACCCTGTCTGCCGCGTCCGCTGTCCGGCCAGCGCCATAAAGCATCGCTAACGCGGTTAATCGTTCCTACTTCGCGGCGTGGGACTCCAACAGGAGCGGCGCTGCGATCAGCCGGCGGATTTATGCGACACTGTTGCACATTAACCATTGAGAGGGTGGCCGCACATGACTGAATCGTGAGCTCGACCGACTATCTCGGAGACACACGGGGGCAGCGCGGCACTCGCCGGCCACTATGACGCTGTTGTTCGGCCAAACTAGGCCGGGCACGGTTTTTTGCATGCACAGGCTCGATATGCACAGATAAAGGGCAGATCAAGTGCTCCATAACCTTCCCGTGCACCGCAGCGGTGGAATGTACGCTGTAGGGGGCTAGTTCCAGCACCGGGTGGTCGCCTCTTGCGCATTGCGTAATTCACCCACTGCGGGAAGGCAGCGGCATACTAACTCGCGATGTTCGCACCAGCACGGAGCGAACGACAGGGATAGTCAGATGGAGGGATGGATACATATTGAATATCCAGAAAATCCGATGATGGTTACGGTCACCTCCCCTTCATGCACAGTCCCATCAATGATATTAACCCTCCTCACCCGTGCAGCGTACGATCAGTGCGTGACCTTGCAAGGGGGGGGGGGGTACGACCCCCTAGCGTTTCGCCCCTAATTGGGCTTCGATTAAAAAACGAGCGTGTTGCTTATTACAAGAGTAAGCCATTTATATCCGATTTTAAGGTCCTAGGTCATTTGGTGACCTCTGAAATCATGTCAATGACTCAAAATTCAACCAAATTGTAAATGCGTATAAATTGAATTTAATCGAACTAGAATCGCGAATGAGCATATAAATATGCTAAATGGGTGCCAAATTTGAAATCAGCGTCACAAAATGTCCTAGAAACTACCAAATTCCAAAAAAGGTCATGTCAGGTCATGTCAGGTCATTTGAGGTCAGTGACCTCGGTTGACCTGTTGGGGTGCATGACCCCAGTGGAACATATAATTATGTAAAATGGATCCCATATTTGAAATCAGCGTCACAAAATGTCCTAGAAACTGCCAGAAGCCAAAAAAGTAATATGAGGTCATCGGAGGTCAGTGACCTCGGTTGACCTCTGAAAAGGTCAATCGAGGTCACAATATCAGTGTAAACCACAACTGTTACCTGGAAACACCTGTGCATATGCCCCTGAACAACAAACACTATGAAGCTGCACAAGTTACAAGGATCAATTCTACTGGACGCCAGTTGCGCCTGACATGACCTTGAGAAACAAGTCAAAGGTCACGGGTCATGTGATTTACAACTTAAGTTTTTTTCCTCAGAATATGTGTCAAATTGTTCACAAGTGGGATACTGAAAGTTTCATCGCAATCGGTTGATATTTACGCGAGTTATTCCCGAAAAACCAAGGGGGGTGGCATCAACCCCCCTGCACTGGCGAGGGTTAATACGGAAAATGTCTCAGTTTCTAGGATTGGTGTTGTAGGGAAATAATTGGTTCCATCGAATATGTTGTTAATATTCGGCTGGTTTTGTTGTCATGGCATTAAGTAATGATTATGATGCTAAACGCTTAAAGTTTGGTGATTGGTAAACGGTGGTCGTCAAGTGGTATGTACTTCGACTTGGTGAGAACGGTATTTTGAAATTGGTGTAGTATTTGTCGATGGTGAGTTTTACTCCTATAAATGTCCGGCTTTCTTAGGCCTGGTCGAACATGCGATTTGTTTGTTTCTGTAACTGCATGTTCACGCGCCGTCGGAAATGCTCACCCAATTGCCAGGTATAGTGGTGGTGGCCAGATCACAGCTCATATAGGGGACCTGTCTGGGAATAAATCTCCAACCCCTGGTACAGGAAGCAGTGATCCTACTCCAGCTCCGGTTTATCTCCCGGTGGTGATATACAGGAAACCTACCGCAGCTCCAGCTTCTTTCCAGGTGGTGATACGGGAGACCTACCCCAGCTCCAGCTTGTCTCCAGGTGGTGATACGGGAGTCATACCCAGCTCCAGCTTGTCTCCAGGTTGTGATATACGGAAGACCCACCCCAGCTCCAGCTTGTCTCCAGGTGGTGATACGGGAGACCTACCCCAGCTCCAGCTTGTCTCCAGATGGTGATATACGGAAGACCTACCCTACCTCCAGCTTGTCTCCAGGTGGTGATACGGGAGACCTACCCCAGCTCCAGCTTGTCTCCAGATGGTGATATACGGAAGACCTACCCCAGCTCCAGCTTGTCTCCAGATGGTGATATACGGAAGACCTACCCTACCTCCAGCTTGTCTCCAGGTGGTGATACGGGAGACCTACCCCAGCTCCAGCTTGTCTCCAGATGGTGATATATGGAAGACCTACCCTACCTCCAGCTTGTCTCCAGGTGGTGATACGGGAGACCTACCCCAGCTCCAGCTTGTCTCCAGGTGGTGATACGGGAGACCTACCCCCAGCTCCAGCTTGTCTCCAGATGGTGATATACGGAAGACCTACCCTACCTCCAGCTTGTCTCCAGGTGGTGATACGGGAGACCTACCCCAGCTCCAGCTTGTCTCCAGATGGTGATATACGGAAGACCTACCCCAGCTCCAGCTTCTTTCCAGGTGGTGATACGGGAGACCTACCCCAGCTCCAGCTTGTCTCCAGGTGGTGATATACGGAAGACCTACCCCAGCTCCAGCTTGTCTCCAGGTGGTGATACGGGAGACCTACCCCAGCTCCAGCTTGTCTCCAGGTGGTGATACGGGAGACCTACCCCAGCTCCAGCTTGTCTCCAGATGGTGATATACGGAAGACCTACCCCAGCTCCAGCTTGTCTCCAGGTGGTGATAGACCTACCCAAGCTCTAGCTTGTCTCCAGATGGTGATATACGGGAGACCTACCCCAGCTCCAGCGTGTCTACAGGTGGTGATACGGGAGACCTACCCCAGCTCCAGCTTGTCTCCAGATGGTGATATACTTGTATCGCAGAGGTGTCCGCGCTCGGTGCCGTCCAGGAGGTGCCGGTGCGGCTGCCGCGCGTAGGCGCCTGCGCTTTTACCCTACCCTCAGTAATTTGCACCTCATCATGTTTAACATGCGCAACACATCCGCGTGTGGCAACGGCGGTCTTTGCATTCGCATTGTTAAACTTTCATTCGACACCATCGGCCCTATTTTACTGCACATCATCAACTCTAGCATCACTTTTAACGAAGTCCCATCAGTCTGGAAGCATGCCCTGGTACACCCGATACACAAGTCCGGGGATCCTGACAATCCTTCCAACTTTCGTCCCATCTCAATCCTTCCTGTCATGGCGAAGGTAGTGGAGAAGGTGGTACAGCACCAGCTCCACCACTACCTCGCATCCAACCATCTCCTCTCCCCATCCCAGCACGGTGTCAGGCCCCGGCACTCTACCGAGACAGCCCTCATCAACATCTCAGACCACGCGATTTCCGCCATGGATCAAAGTAAAATTTCGCCCCTTTGTCTTATCGATTTGAGTCGCTGCTTCGATGTCATCGATCATGCCAAACTGCTAGCCAAATCGCAACTTCACTGCATCGACACTTCCTGGTTTGCTAACTACCTGTCCGGCCATACGCAGAGCGTCAGTCTCTCTTCAACATTGATATCGGCATCTCGTCCAATCACTCAGGGAGTTTTCCAAGGCTCCTCTCTCGGCCCGCTACTCTTTACTGTATTTGCAAATGACCTCAGCCTGCATGCCGCTGGCGCTTTTGTCACGCAATACGCCGACGACACCCAGGTTCTCGTATCTGGCCAAAAATCCGCCCTTCCGGCTCTGATCGGTGACATGGAAGCAGCCCAACCTTCCCTGGACGCGTACTTTCCGTCAAGCGGTCTTAAAGTAAACGAAACAAAATTTTAGCTTCTCCCTATCGGCACTCGGCAAAACTTACGCAACATGCCCTCGTTCACAGTTAAATTTCGCAACACGGACCTCGTCCCCGGCATCGAAGCCACAAATCTCGGTATCACTTTCGACCGTTATCTTTCTTGGGATTCACACGTTGAGCAGCTGTCTCGGAGGTGTGTTGGCATCCTGACCGCCATCTCTCACCTACGTCACTACCTACCACCCGGCTGCCTACCCACCCTCGTCTCGGCCCTGGTCTTCTCTCACATCCGCTACGGACTCACAGTGTACGGCAACAGTTCTGGAAAAAAAAACTGGCTACCATTAAAAAAATATTCAACTTTGCAGCTCGCATCATTTCTGGAAAGCGCAAATTCGATCACATCTCTGGCGTGCGAGAGGACCTGGGCTGGCTGGATTCCCCGGACTTGGTCGTCCATCACACACTGACACTGCTCCACAAGGTCCGTCGCACTGGGCAGCCTGAGTCTCTGGCCGTCCAATTCCGTACAAACCACGAGCGACCCAACCACGTGCGTAGCACCCGTAGAGACGACCTGCTGAGTCTCCCCAACACACGCGGCTCAGCAGCGGGTAAAAGGCAGTTCGTGTATCGTGCCGCTGACCAGTACAACTCGCTGCCACCTGAGTTTACCGTCATGCCTATCACAGTGTTTAAGCGCGCATTGAAGAGGCGACTGGTGCCTGGTGACGATGACGATCGCTGCTGATGGGCTGATCTGATGTGACGCAGACTGATATGTTCATTTCGACTTTTAACTGTACTATATGCTTGTCTTTTACCCACTTCAACGCCATCATTGTATGACTCTGTGCCAGGAAAAGCCCCTTTGGCTTCGGCCATGTGTAGGGGACGGCTACTACGAGGTCAATACATAACATAAATAAATACGGGAGACTTACCCCAGCTCCAGCTTGTCTCCAGGTGGTGATATACGGGAGACCTACCCCAGCTCCAGCTTGTCTCCAGATGGTGATATACGGAAGACCTACCCTGGCTCCAGCTTGTCTCCAGGTGGTGATATACGGAAGACCTACCCCAGCTCCAGCTTGTCTCCAGGTGGTGATACGGGAGACCTACCCCAGCTTCAGCTTGTCTCCAGGTGGTGATACGGGAGACCTACCCCAGCTCCAGCTTGTCTCCAGATGGTGATATACGGGAGACCTACCTCAGCTCCAGCTTGTCTCCAGATGGTGATATACGGGAGACCTACCCCAGCTCCAGCTTGTCTCCAGGTGGTGATACGGGAGACCTACCCCAGCTCCAGCTTGTCTCCAGGTGGATATACAGGAGACCTACCCCAGCTCCAGCTTCTTTCCAGATGGTGATACGGGAGACCTACCCCAGCTCCAGCTTGTCTACAGATGGTGATATACGGAAGACCTACCCCAGCTCCAGCTTGTCTCCAGATGGTGATATACGGGAAACCTACCCCAGCTCCAGCTTGTCTCCAGATGGTGATACGGGAGACCTACCCCAGCTCCAGCTTGTCTCCAGATGGTGATACGGGAGACCTACCCCAGTTCCAGCTTGTCTACAGGTGGTGATACGGGAGACCTACCCTAGCTCCAGCTTGTCTCCAGGTGGTGATACGGAAGACCTACCGCAGCTCCAGCTTGTCTCCAGATGGTGATATACGGAAGACCTACCCTAGCTCCAGCTTGTCTCCAGGTGGTGATACGGGAGAAGTTATATAATGAATGGCAATGGTACCGGCATGGGCAATACATAAATACATGAATATGTTTTAATAGTTTTGCGAAAAACACGATCTCTGAAATAACCATTCATATACATACGTTGATAAGGGAGAGGAAGCGTTGGCTGCTAGCGCCAAGCATCATGAGCACAAGCCATACAGTGCAATACAGTGCAGGCCAAAAACACAAACACTTCTGCGAATTGTATGTTTTTTTATAAAAAAAAAGTTATGTTATCGTTCGAGATGCATGTTCCATAAAACAGTGAAACACCCTAGACAGGAAAATAGACAACACGACCTCGCTCGACCTCGCTCGATAAGTAAATGATAGCAAAGACAAAGAATAATAATAAGTCGAGCGGCGCCGAATTCAATGCTGCATGCCCAATGGAAAACATTGCTTGGGTGCAAATGCAACAACAACAAGGTCATTGTATTAAGTCACGTGCGTGATATAGCATAACTGTATCTGCAACGGTGTTAAAAATCAGTTGACGCAATCGAAGCAGCTGAGCATACAAATGCAATGTTCTTCTGATAATGTTGATCAGTATATTTCCGCTGTTTTCCACCATACACCTCAAGTGGCTCTCCCTGTGCCCTAGTTAAAGGGAAAATAGTTCACCTTTAACATAAGGTTTTCAACTGAGATAGCAGATTAGTAGAGCAGATTGAAAAATGGGTTGTGGTGAAAAAATTACCTCGCTACGCTAAGTAATTTCGACACAGGACTGGTGGGCCCCTTTAAGAAGACTGTTTCGGGTCAGTGCAACTTCACAACGGTTGTTTACGTTACAAGCAGCCTGCGTATATATGCCTAAAGTCCGCCATTATTGTGTGCAGTAGCTTCCCTATCCAAGCTACCATATGCATGACGTCATACATTGTCATGAAGTTGTTCAAGGCCATGCAGGAGAAAAGAGAAACATGTCTATATCTCAACGAATATCCATCTATCGTCCAAACAAATGTTATATTCGTTTTTTTCAGCTAAAAATACCCCATATAGCAAAATTTCAAGACTTTTTCAAGGTGACCTATTCCCTTTAACCCTCGCCCTACGGGGGAGCCTGACAGCCCCCCCCCCCCCCTGAGGCTTTTCTTGAATAACTTTTTACACATACGGCGCATCTTGCTGAATTTTCATTAGCTGAGTTTACAACAATTATACGTATGCTGTAAAAATGTAATTGAAATTAATCAGATAGTTTGGGAGATAATCATGTTTTGATGACGTCATGCTGGTGAAGTTTTAAAGGAATTTACAAACGCAATTTACCAAAGATACAAAATAGCATTCTCTTTAAAATTGCAATCTCGGATTTTCAAAACTTTGGGTTTTTGACCCCTAAAATAAAAATAAACTTTTTTTGGGGAAAAAATCCGAACAAAATCGAAATTTTCAAAAGATGTTAAAAAAACGGAATATATGTGAGAGAACTGAGTATCAAACATACCCATACCAAATTTTAAAGCAATATCTTCATTTTTGACTGAGTGATGGCTCCCTAAGTGTAAGCAACTCATGACGTTATTTTTTTTAATAACTTGTTTTGACTTTTTGTGACAAGATACGAACAAATAATTACCTTTTCTGTATTTCTGAGTCAAAAATGGTTTAGGAACATGCCTTTCATTTACCTTTACCAATTTCTAATTTTGAGGTTTTCTGAAGAGCAAAATTGCTGTTCTGGATGTGGTAAATCCGAGGTCATTCACTTGACCTGGAAGGTCATCCGTTGACCTGAAACATAAAAATTACATACTTTTAAATTCCTCTTATGACAGGCAATATGCTGGTTCTTACTGCATTGCTCTAAGTTGCTTGGTTTGGAAGTTAACAGGGTGGCCTGTCAGCCCCCCCCCCCCCCGTAGGGCGAAGGTGAAAAAAGATCCCTTAGGGCGAGGGTTAAACAGTCCTTCTTAGTCGATTTGTCCGCTATGTGAAACCCATGTCTGGCGGCTGCCGCTGTCCGGCCACGGACACCCATCAGACGAGCGGCCCTGTTGCGGAAGCGTGGAACTGCGCCTGAAATGATTCGAAACTGATTGGTGAGTGGATAGAAAGGACACGTAGGCAGACAGACCTTGGCTAAGCACATTGTAGGCGTTAGAGATTGCGGTCACTACACAGCACTTCATCATTGCGCAAAGCTCCGGCAAATATCGGAGTGGGACATCTGCACGTAGCATCAGCACACGGTAGTTTCCACTTCTTGCAAAGCTGAGCTGCAAAGTGTATCTAGAAATTGACAGAAAGTGCACCATTTTCCCTCAGCGTCTACCACTTGACAATACATCATATCAGTAGCATAGCGAACTAGAAAGTAAGCAGAACTGGTGGTGCGTTAAGACGCCAACATTTTAGCCGTTTCTCGATTTTCAAATCACTTCTACGATCGCTGACTGCTCCCACCACCAGGGGAATATCGAACGATGCGGCGGGTGTCGCTGCGCGTACTTTATCATCGGATTATCGGTTTCGGGCTCGCGGTGGGTAGGTGCGTCTGTCTGCTCCACTCAGGACCCGTGCACCGCTGGCCTTCATTAATTTCCACCATGGTCGGCATCATATATGCCGCGTTCCGGTCCATGAGCCGGAAACCACAGCGCAGCTGCGGTCTCGCCGCGCCACAATATGTCTGCAGGACTTCGCAGCCGTCCATAAAACTGCGGCCCAGAGCTGGCAAACGAGACGTGACAAGTGCATATTGCAGCAATGTTCACGGCATGTGGAATGAAGGTAAAAGCGTTCTAAAAACCTATGAACCCCGTTTGAGTGCAGTTCGCAAACGTGTTGCTTGTATTGCCATTGGTATCAGGCATACGAACATTGTCTCTCGGGAAGTGGCAGAAGAAGTCATACATTCCAAGATATTAACAACAAGTATGTGCAATAGATGACTGAATACATTATTTTTGATGCTTTGTTTTATCGTCCATATATCTTGAATTTCATCAAATGAGCATTGTAGAGATAAAACAATGGCTATGCAATTGAAAATCACAAGAGAAAACAAACTAAAGCCACGATAAAACAAGGATTTGTAATATCAGCGCACTGAACCGTTTTGTGTGCCGATTTTCGTTTGATTGTTAGTGATAACCGATGTGATAGGTCTGACAGAGATTAACGCTTCAAGGCCTAACCGCGACTGCTTTATTACTGAGTTAATCAACCTATCTGAAAGGGTCGCTAAGCTATGCATGCTTGTCGATAAGATCCCTCTTTCGTGCAGAGTCAAGTCTATTTACATTCCACGCTGACAGATAAGTGTCTACATTCGCTGGCACTTCCGTTATATCTCGTCACTGGTCGGATCAGCTATTGGCTTCTGCCGGCGCCAAGGCTATGTGAATCACATGGCGTTATATCGACACCCGATCTATAATTACCTTGCAAAATGCTCTAAAACGGTCGGAAGCACTTGCGAAAATCAGTGCACTAAAATCGGTATCAAATCTGTCTGTAGCCTGGGGGTTAGTCTGACCTATTTCCGGATCCACCTCCACACGCTCTCTCAGCC